>FAPJ01021177.1:2497-17732 GCA_001485985.1 Heliconius ethilla aerotome | reverse complement strand
GCGGGATACAGCGTGAAGCTGACTCTGACTCATACACATATTTTATCTTCATACGCCGTTTTCATACAATAATGTCTACTTAAACTATAGTTCTTAATAAGTACCTTCTTTCAAAATACTGGTGCGGCTCGCCATTAATATTCAAGCGACATACATATATATATTAAAAAATATTTTCTTTATAAGACTTAAATAAAAGTAAAACATTTAATACAATAAGCGATTTCTTTTCTTTCACTTTATTTATTATTTATTTTATCCAAAATAATGGTTACTATAAAATAATTTAACAATCATTTAACGTCTTCTGTCAATGAGGACCAATTAATTGTAAATTTATATTTTTTTCTTAATGGCTTTTATTATTTTTCCGTATAATATTCCGTTCATTCTAATAAAAACAAAATCCATCAGAAAAAAAACGCTTTGTTCATAAAAAAACAATAATTTATTAAGGACTCTTTATTTAAATGACCGATTATTTAAATGAAAACAGTCCTTAATTATTACCATTATTACATATATTCATTTTTAGACTTTAAAGATTGTTGAGTTTACTCACAATATTTTTACATAAACAACACTGAAACTACGGAAATTATTCCACCGACTTTTCTATATCACTCGCGTTTTATTATCGATTCGCAAAATAAAATCGTAATAAATTTCGATTTTTCGTTTCGATTCGGGAGCTCGTTGGAAGTGCCGAGAACCAGTGTTCTACTGAGTTGTGCCAAACATAACATTCATATATTTATCGCTGTCGTAACCGGTGTGTGTACGATGACATCATTCATGGGTAAAATGCATTTGAGTGTAACAATATTATTCACGATTATTATAATTTTAGTGTCCATTAAAATATTATGGTTTTGGTTTTCGCACAATTAAGTACGAATTCAGGATAAAGCCTAACTTATACAAAAGGACGACAAAATACAATGTCCGTAATTTCTTAGCTTCACGCTGGCTTCCGCTTATAGCAGGATAAGTAGATGGAATTCTCAAGACATTGACATGTTGAGTGGTGAAACCTACGGCCGCGAGTTGTCTTGTTACGAAAGCGAGGAAATGAAAAATTATCCCCCCCTCCCCTCCCGCGGGAATAGAACCAATAACCGTCACGCTTACAATCAGATGCTGTGATGCTGCGCCACAACGGGTTATATTTTACTATTATTTTAAAAAAATATGAAGCTATTGCAACAAAACAGTGAGGAACGTTTGAGGAGAAGACTCAAATAGCAAGTCCCAGAATAGTGTAGCTAGGTACCTAGTGAGTATTTCAGAAAGTTGTCCTATATTAAAATAAACTATACAGATTTCGCTAAAACTATTTATTTACAAATATTTTTAGAACAATGAGACAAGAACAAGATAAATAAATATAGTAGCAAATTAAAATTTGTTTGCCTTTATTCATTATCAGTTACAGCTATTATACCAAAATGAATCTATTAATTCTACAATGTATTTGCTCGGGTTAAATGAACACTATTTCAGTTGATGTTGGCTTTGGATAGGTCGATATGTTATTTACAGTGATTAAATGGCACTTACCCTAAGTCCCGCCTCCATTGCGTCGAGACTTTCATCTGGCAGATCTGAGAGATTAGCTTGGACTATTTTGACTTCCTCAAGCAGCGTTTCAATATCGTTAGATAAGTCATCCTGAGAACACACCTCTATATTAGCCACACATAATGCACGATCGATGGTAGAGTCAATGCGAAAATAGATTTCAATTTAACATTTTTTTTCACAAATTTATCTTTTTTCACATTGATATGAAGCAAGCACTGGATAAAAGGGTAAAAAGTCAAAAATAGCATTCTTTAATATGCAAACATTTAAACCAATATCAGGATCTTTAGATAAAAGCATATTTATTACGTTAAAATTAAAATCTATACATTTTAACCAATAATCAAAATAAAAAAAGCTTTATTTAGCTCAATGTAGAAGATATTCCCAAGATTGGTTTATTCTAGACAACATCGAAAACAACAATGAGAAAATAATTTATATTAATTGCAAATTTTTGGCATGACATGCTTTGTTCACAATTTTGCATTCGTGGGAATCAGTTTGTTAAATATACACATTTAGGCTTAAAACTGAAAACATTCTAAACAGGGATATATAGATACGTATAAAAAATATTGCTTAACAATTAAAAACCAAAATTACTTGATAAAAAGTTCATGTCATTAAACATTCGTACATCTAACCAAAAAATATACTTCAATCACAAATATGCATCATTATCCACAAATAGATACATTCAGATACAAAAAAACCATCAACAAAAAAAATAAGATTAAAAGACCTACAAAAGTATCAAATTGATGAATACCTTTGCATTGTTTCTTTATTACGCTGAGTAATTGATGCATACCATTCATCGACATCTACTGAACTAAATCGTGAACTATTATTACTTTAAAATAGTTACTGGCTACTGTCCAATTCGGAATCTGTATTTTGATTTAAAGATTTTAAGCCCAAAAGAAAGCATCTAAAATATAATGAAAGCGTCGTTGCTATCGTTCGTCTTGTAGATATCAACATTTTGACATTATTTTATTTTCAGGGTACTAAAATTATATTAAATCAATAACGAAAATAAAACAATATTTGCACAACTTTTAATAAAACATTTATTTCATTACATAAAATCAATAAATACCAATGACTATTTTGACTAGACACGACTAGATTTGTTATACAAGTGATGTTAAAATCTATAAACTACTATAAAATGCATTTGGGTTATTCTATAAGCGATAATTGAAAGGGGACACTAGGGACAACAAAACATTGTTACTACAAGACGATCGGCCGATTTAGTAGACGACAATAAACGATACAAATTCTTGTGATAAGTAAAATTAAAATTTTTATGAGAATATCATGCCAAACATAAATTATAAAATATAATGTTTTACAATACGACTGTAGTTCAGTCACCTTGGCTGTCTTCAGTATCCGTTCTTCTGCACTCTCCTCCTGCTTAGGTGTGAGGACAGAAACGGGTTCTAGGGAAAGGGTTGTTAGTTTATCCTCTGGTATGTCGATGTTGAGACGAGGCGTTTCCTCGTATATGGGGCCCATCAAGGAATCACTAGGTGTTTCTAAGCTTAAATATGAACTATGATCTTTCCAACTACAGATACCGCCCGGAAGATCCATAGAAATATAATTAGAATCGAAAGGTGAGCCATTCGACTGACGCGGATCCATTGCCTCCGCATCAGATGAGTGGCCTGATCTACCATCAGGATCTCGGTCTTTATCATTTTGATTACTCGGTAATATTTCGGTTTGAGAATTTACGATAGTTTTTGTTTTGTTTGCTAATAACATGAAGTATTGACATTCAGCATCATGATATAGATGCTTTTCAGGCCAAAACGATTGATAGTATTTAAGATTTGATTCCAGTTTATGATTATTTTCGAGAGAAACCGCATTTGTATCTGTTTGTACCTTAACATCGTTAGAGTTTTGTTCACCTAATATTTTTTCAGCGTCATCCGTTACAAATTTATTACACCAAAAAGTGTCAGATTTTAAATCTGTCAGATTGTTAGTAATGACTTGGGGAATAACGTTAGTGGTTAAAGGTACAGAATTATTTATGGATGTATGAGATATATTTTGTATTTCAATATTTGTTTTTTGGAGTACTTCTTCTTCAATAGGTTTCACTTCTATTTTATTAAGATACTCATCAGCCAACGCGTTTTGCAGAGTACTGTCTAAACTTTTTTGTATGACATTCTTCTCTATCTTTGTATCTTCTAAAAGAGCTTGAGTATATTCTCTATTTTTATGTTTACTGATATGAAGAGAATGCTCTTCTGCCTTAAATTTGTAATTGCTAGACGGTTGATGTGACGTCGATTCATCGCACTCTGGTGAAGCAAGTGATGGAGTCATAATATCAAATATTTCATCCTGCAATTCTTCAACTACGATGTTTGTTTCCGTGAGTTCAAATGGAATTTCGTCACTTGCAGTAGAGTTATCATTTTCAGGTAACAGTAATTCCTCGATTTCTCTTTGAATATCTGCAATTTTATTCTCAAGAGATTGGTCATCGGAAATTTTGTCAATAGGAATATACATATTTTCTTCTACTTTGGTTATAACTATGTCATTAAAATCTTCAGATTTTTTATTGGGATTTTCAATGACATTGGATTGTAAGATCTCTTCGTTCCTTATGTTATAATTCGATTCTTCTGCTTTAGATTCAATAATTTCAACGGTCATTACGTCAGTCGCGCTATCTAATATATTGAGTTCACTAGGATCTACTTTCCAATATTGTGCCTCTGAAAAGAATCTATCTTTAACCGGGGTATGTAATGATTCAGGTGTGGACAACGGTGTTTTATAGATATTTTTTGACATTTCACTTCTAACTTCAACATTCTCATGTTCCGATGATGTTAATTCTACGGTAGAAGTGTCAGTTAATTTTTTAGACTCCGTGTCAGATTTTCTGTCTTTTTTCTTTTTCTTGCTTTTCTTCTGAATTTCCTTTATTTCTTGTTCATAATTTTCTACTTTTTCTTTTGTCTCATTTACTATAGGAATTATTTTTTCTGCTGGTTTACTTGTTTTATCCTTTGATTTAGAAGATCTTTTCTTTTTGTCTTTTTTTAGAGGTGGTTTTTCTTCATCTGATGTACTTGCGCCTATAGCTATAGATTTAAGCGGAATTTCCTTTTCTTTAGATTTAGAATGGCGACTTTTTCTTCCTTTTTTAACAGATTCTTTTTCTTCATCTGATAAACTACTTGGTATAGATTCAAGATCCCTTTCTGGTTTTAAAGTATAAGTAAGGGCGTCGAATCTATTTTCAGATTTGTCACGTGCTACATCACTAGTAGGTGCCATTTGTGATACTGACGCAGAACGAGTTTCCCTAGACCTCGACCTTGATCGGCGATTTCTGTCCACTGTTATAAAACCCTCTGCATCAACAAGTATATCTAATTTGGGTACATCAACATCAGACTCATTTACTAAAATTACAGGAGCTTTATGCAGGGGATTGTGTACATCACTTTGAATTTTATTTAATTTATTTACTCTTTCAGGTGAAGGTCTATTACTAGCCACAATTTTAGCCCACGAGCTGGAATTTTCATCCTGTTTTTCCTTATTTATCTCTGGTTCATGTAATGTTACAATTTCTTCTACAGCTGTTTTCATAAAATCAGTTTCATCAGTTTTTAAAATAACAGACTCAATTGGGCCTGTATCTTTTTGTTCCAGCGCTACTAATCCTTCTGCAAGAACTTCGGCATACGATTTGCCATCTTCTGCAGCTTTAGCCCAAATGTTTAAAGGTTCCATGGGGATATGATCTATAGGAAGATCTTGTTCTTTATTAGGACTTTGACTACACACTGTTGTTTCTTTTTTGTCATGTTCTTTCTTTTTTTTCTTATTACGTTTTGATTTACTTTCAACATGTGTTTCTTGCACGTTTTGAGTTAAAATAACAGTGGATTCCTGAAGCTCTTCTTTTTCTGTAACACTTAATTGTAATTCTGTTTGTTCTGTTTGGTGCCTACCCAATGCTGCTGAATAAGACATCGTTTTAGGTACATTTTCATGTTTTAGCATTATACATTCTGTTGTTTTAAGATTTTCTTTAGTACTGTCTTTATTTTTCGTATCAGAATCGACGTCACTAGTTATATCTTTACCAGGAACAAGATTACGATACATATAGGAAGGGGTAAACTCAGGTGCATCAGCTGATAAATTAGAATACAAAATTGTACTTGAATAGGATGGCTTAAATTCAGGAATAGAATCTATTTCAGGAAGCAAATCATGCAAACTATGAATAGGAGATTTTTCAGGACGGGTTAGTTTGTTTGGTGCATCTGCAATATCTTTTTCTTCGTATGTAGTATTAGTATTTTTAGTTTGGATCTCATTGTCAGACTCTGGCGTAATATTTGTTAATACAAGATCTTTATTTTTTTGGTCAATTACTGGTTTTTGCGTATCAACAGGTTCAGTGACGATTTTCGAAAGTAAACTTATTTTTTCCATATTAATAAACGCCGCCGAGATAGATTCAGGCTCATTGGACTTTGGAACGCTGTTAGGAGATATCTCCTCTAATTGTATCTCACTTCCTATACTGGGTATACTAGTGATTATTTCAAAGTCTTCTTCGAATTTCACTATTTCCGTAGATTTTTTACATAAATCTGGGTTTATAATATTATATACTTCAGATTTTTTCTCATTTTCACTTATTTTAGAACTATAAATCAAGTTCTCAATTTTGTCATCCGTTATTTTATTAGGTTCTTCGACTAGATCGGTAGACGAATCATGTTGAATAATACAAGCATTTTCAATCATTGATTCGCATTTCGGCTGTCTTGAGTCCTCTTGTACAATTTGAATGACTACGAACTCATCATGCTCTTCTTCTGTTACATCCAAGTTCATTTCATTTTCAGTTGATTTCATATCGCTAGATAATTCGTCAATTTTATCTACTGTTTCAGTTTCATACACTAATGACACAAGTGATTCTCTTATATCTGTAGTTTCTAACTCAGAAATTTTATCAAAAATGGAAGTTGGTTCATTTTCTATTATTATCTCCGTATCATATGGGTAAATGTTAATCGATTGATCTTCTAGTTTTTCACAGGTGGAATCAATATTTTCTCCTGATGTTGCTGAAGAAATTTCTTGACTGATTAAGTCTATTGTATATTCAATTTCAGTCTTTTCAGGCATAACTTTTTCTTGTATTGTCACTGCAAGTATTGTATCTTCAATTTTAGTTTCGACCCCTGTTAATGGCTCTTCAACGTTTTGAACGTTTTGTGAAATTTCAGAATTTAATGCCGTGTCAGTTTTCACTTCCAAGTTAATACCTTCTGTCTTATCAGCAATTTGTTCCGATATAACTTTATTGTTTTTCTCTTCAATTATTTGACTGATATCTGCATCCATTATTGGTGACGGTTCGCTATCAACTAGTTTACTGCATTTATTTAATTCTTTAAGGTTGGTACACGTGGTCTCTTTCATGGAATTTCGTGTAAGGGCAAATGTTTTTTCAGCATCATATATTTCATGATATAAAAGAGTTTCCATATTAGTGTCACAATGTGTTTCATTAACTGTGGACGCTGTTGTACTTATTTTATCATCAATATTATAAAGTTCAGGTTTCATTTTAGTTTTATGTGTTTGGTTATTAGCTAGTATTTTTTCTGCATCTACTAAATCTTGATAGTTTTGTCTCGGAGAGTCAATGTATAAATAATTTCTACTGAATTTTTCGCCTTGTATAAATATATTTTTATGTTGGTCAGATTTCAGTTTTTCTTCATCAGAATTTTTATTAAGTTTTAATAAAATTCTATCATTTTTATCATATTTCTGTATATCAAGCCGACGCTGATAATCATGATCTTGGATTGGCGTTTCTACAAGTTCACGAGTTTTAAGAACGCCAAAAAGCTTTTCGGCCGATAATATTTCTTGATAATTTTGATTAGGTTGGTCATTCACGCATTGATTTGAGATTTTCTCCTTCGATGTTTTTTCAACTTTTGTTAAAGCAAACAAACCTTCAGCATCGGTAATCTTTTGGTAATTGTGCTTAGGTATTTCAAATGTACCAGTCAATACATTAACATCGTTCTTCAATGTACTTTTTGTTCTGTTTTCGAAGTCGTCGGTTGATAACGAAGAATTACTACTTTTGGATGTTAATAATTGTTCACTAACGAATACATTGTCTTTTCGATTCATGTGATCATTAACATCTTCATATGAATTCTGTACTGAGAGTTGCACAGACTCACTTGTAATGCTCGATTTGTTTGTATTAATGGTACCTAAAATATTTTCAGCATCAGCGATATGTTGATAATTATAATTTATCTGTTCATATAGGTTTTCATATTTCTTTGTACTTTGAGTTTGTACATTTATCCTTGGTAGAATATCTTCTTTAAAATCAACAATTTCATAAGCAAGTTGTTTTAAATTGTCTTGATTTATCTTGGTTTTTGTATCGTCCGTAAAACTGTTTATACAATTAGCACTTGATAATTCGCCAGATTCATTCAAAAATTTGGACGTCATTAGAATGCCATATCTCCGTTCTGAATCTTGCAAATCTTGATAACATGAAATCATATTTTCTTTTTCAAATGACCACACTTCCTTAGAAATCTCAGGCTTACTACATGAATTTATAAATTCTTCTTCGCTTGAGTTTAGTAAATATTTTGATGATTGTAAATTTGGATTTACTTCGCTCGAGTTAACATTTTCAGCACGATGCTCAACGTCACTCATAGATTGTTGTTCTACTTTATCAAGTTGCTTGATAATATGACAAACATCAGGCAATGTTTTATCTTCTGTATCTAGCTGAGGTGATTCTTCAATATGCCGGTGATTTGATATGAAGTTGTAGTAGTCATTATCTAACTGTTCAAAATTGACGCCTATTGCATATGATTTTATTTCTTCAAAAAGTTCTTGGTATGGAACATACTTGGATTTCACTATCGGTCGCTTTCTCTCTTGAACAGATCCAAATATAGCTTGTTCAAGAATGTCATCGCCACCAACACTTCCTTCCAATTCTTTTAATAAATCGTCTTCCAGATTGTGACTACTTGAATCTCTTACTACTCCTATATTGCAAGATATCCGATCTTTCTCCTTATTTACTTCACTAATTTGGCCAGTGGAAGTTTGTGCATCACTTTGTACAATATTTATAGGCTCTACTGTAACGCTAAGCCCTTCAACATCATTATTTTTTTCAAATTCAAGGACACTTTTACTATGAGAATCCTCAATTTTCTTCTTTATATGAAAGTCAGCGTTGTTATCAGAAATAATATTGTCTTTTGCATCAATTATTTCGATTGGTTCATTTGCAGAGTTTCTTTGAGATGTCTCTTCTATTGAATTAGATTTACTGTTAAAAACTTTGACGGTCCTAATTGGCGGTAATTTTTTTTCTTCATGCGTTATCAAATATATTTTTCGTGTCTCCTGATCTTGATCAGCGATTTTATAGTGAGTTATTTCTTCTACTACATTCATCGAGCGTTCCTTGTGAGTTTCCGTTGAAAAGAACTTATCATTATTATTTTGTTCATTTAAAGGACTTGCAACAGATTGAACAGTTATTGAATCACTTATATCTTGTACTTTCTCACAAACAACATCAATATCAATTTCATTATCTTCTTCAGTTTCGAGTCCTTCAGTAGAACCTTGAATAATTAAAACTTCAGATGCTCTTTGTTTTGGACTATCGCTTGCAGATGGCTCCCCTTCAGTTATAGTCAATGGTTCAAAAGTAATATTCTCTTCTTCCATTAATGTATTCCAGTCCATTGTTATAATATTAGTATCTAGAGCATCTGAAGGATTATTTGTAGATTTTTTAAAAGATTTAGTCTCTAAAGTTGATTTTTTAGATACAATGCTCAATTTATTTGTGGGATTTATAAGTGCTGCTTTAGTTTCTTGTACTAGAATGGGTTTGTCTTCATCTTCAATATTCAAACTATCACTTGATTCAATTTTTTTAAGCAAGGTATTACTGTCGTCACTTGAAGACTTTGATAGATTTTTGAATTTAGTATCTGTACCATATTCATTTGTACTAGTCTCTGTATCTTGATTGTCTTTTAAATGTTTTTCAATTACCAAAAATTGTTTGTCTTTAAGTGAAGCTTTTTTAGATTTTGACTTCTTTTTAGATTCATGTACTTTTTCGTTAGCACAGGTAATGGTAGTAGTAGGTTTATCTTTTTCTTTTAATAAATCAATATCTTTTTCAACAGTTTCTGATTTCAACCCAGACATTTTAGATATTTCCTGATTATCAACATTTTCAATGAAGCAATCATCACTTTTATTAATATATGTATCTGGTTTATTTTTATCTTCACATGAAACGCCTTCATGTTTCTTAGTTTTCCTTTTCTTTTTTTGTTTTGTCAATGCAAGTTCAGTTGTTGGTACTGCATTATCTTCTGTGCATACAATCATATCATTCAACGCAATTTTTGATGAAAATATATCTTCTGTAACTTGTAGTTTTTCAACAATTTGAGTACTTATGGCTTCGTTTTCAATAGGAGAGATACTTTTTATTTCCAAGATCTCGTTCGTCATTTCTTCTGAAGAAGCTTTTATTACAGTACCAACATTTTTACATAATACATCGAGTTCTTGTTGTTCCACATTTTGTATGGAGCTTCTATTTGATATTTCAACATCATGAGTCTCAGGTTTATTTAGCTTGTCCTGATTTTTTTTGTGAGCTTTCTTTTTCTTATTCTTTGCCACAGTGTCCGATTCCTTAGTCTCTGCTCCGAAATCTACGGGTTCAAAAAGAGTTTTGCATTGTAAATTATCTGATGCAATGTCTTTATTCTTTTCTGTTGAATCTTTGATTTTTTTCTTTTTATGCTTATTTGATTCCTCAATTTCTTTAAGAGCTCTTTCTATTTCATCTTCTGAGCTCTTTGGTTTTTTTGTTTTATGTTTCTTTTTAGATTTTCTTTGCTCTAATTCTACAATTTCTGAATTCGAATTGTCAACATCAATTATCTTTTCAGAAATGTGTCCATGTTGAATTATTTTATTTTTCTCTTCATTAACTGTCTTATCAGGTATATCAGTAACAATAGTTCCGGGGACCATTTTTGGGGAGGATTTCTCAGCTTCAATTAATTCAATATTATCTTCGAAATCAAGTACTTCCATGGCTTTTTTTGTAATCTTTTTCTTTTTTAGAGTCTGCATATCGTGAGCTTTTGTTGACCTTTTTTCTGGTGCTCTACGTTGCCTAGGCATATCTCGAGAACGACTTCGTTGAGAAGGTCTTTCAATTTTATCTAACTTTAATTTTATTGTATCTTTGGATTGTATTTTAAAATCATTAACTGGAGAAGATTTTTGGACTTCAACAACAATTTCTTTTACCATTTCCACTTGTGCCACTTGTGGTTTCGGTAATGATGTTATAGTTTGAGTTTTCACTTGTTTTCGCAAACCTAGCGCAAGAATTTCAGCGTAAGATAAATCTTGCGATCGATATTTCACAGACGGGCTAATCGATCTCTCTGAGCGATCAATCGGACTTAAATCAGTAGACAGAGGCATAATGTTATCATCACTTTGAAAAACATTAGATACTTGAACATCACTTTCTTCATATTTGTTTTGTTGCTCAGTATAATAAGGTATTTCACTATCATAATAAACATTTGCGTCACTTGGGAAAGTTTCGCACTCACTAACTACACATTCACTTAGGACGCACGGCTCACTAGTTTCGACTATTTCAGCCGGAAATATTTGCACATCACTAATAGTTTCACTTTGAATTTCAGGACTCGTGTCTCTCGACACTTTTATGTCATATTGCATTCTGTGCATTGCAGGAGAAGCAGATCGAGATCCATGGCCTTTGACTATCTCGGCGTAGGTGGTGCCCGGCTGCCAAGCGCCCAGGCTGGGCTCAGGGGGCGCCAGCGTCGCAGGACGGCGCTCGCGATTGGCGCGTGCGTGGTCCGCACTACACACAAGCATGGCCAGCGTGTCAGCGGGGTCCTCGCCAAGCGCGAAGTATGGGTCGATCTCGTAGATACTGCGAGTCAGCTCTTCGATTCGCCGCCCGACCTCCTGATACGCAAGTACGGATGTATGATTTAGAGGGTTCGCTATATTAGCGATGATAATGAAAAACTATCAGCGATTGGAGAACGTATATTTATTTGATAATCAATAAGAAATTATAATAAGAATAAATGATAAAGACGACTTAAAGCTAGAACACTCAAAAAAATATTATATGTCCCTTAGCGTATCGGCATCGGGGACGCCTCGTTGCATTAAAAGTTTTATTCGCTCATTTCGCGCCTGAATTTTACTTTGCACCGACTTTACTTTCTCTCGACATTCCTACGAGGATATCGGCGGAGACATTAGTAAGTTAAGGAAGGAAAACAAAAAGAAAACAATATGAATCGCGTGATAATGTACATGGTGGCTGTGTATATCTACCGCTAAGCATCGTCGTTGAATACACATATCTAATACCTATCAATGTGAAATGATCATGTGTAGGAGACTAACCTGTTGATGTGCCACCGCTCTATCAGGGTCTCTGGGGCTGTAGTTAGGCTGCGCGGCCTGGCGTAGTTGCTGTTCAGCTTGTAGCAACTGAGCACGCAGCTTGGCTACGTCCGCGCAGTATGCATCAAGCTGGGCGAGTGCTGCTTCTAGCTGGCTCGCTTGAGCGTTAGTGGTCGCTGCTAGAGCATCCAGCGCCGCTGTTAACGCACGCGCAGCACTTTGCACGCCCTCAGGCGACCGAGACTGCGATGCTACGCCGTCAGGACCGAAATGTACCTTAATAGTGCAAAAATATATTATGATAATAAAAAATAGAATTTATCTGTCAATAGAAACGAGCATCATGATTTTTTTTATAAGACGAATAAAGTAAAACTTTGCTGAAAAAAATACATAAGATAATAAACATGACATGAAGCTGAAAGCTGATTTAATTACTTCGAAGAGACGAAGACCCACAACCAAAGAATGACGACCACAAATACGTAAATTGAACTAGAGAGTTCATTACACTCACATTCAACTTTTCAACCGCATATGATATCTTTGTTTTCTGTGTCGATATATCATTAATTAATTTCTCTCTTAAAGCCAATCTATCGCGCAATGGTTTTTTCGCATTTTGAGGTGCCTCAATGGTTCTTGTTGTGGCTTCAAGCCAATGGCCGACATCTTTTAATTTTTTTTCACATCTCTCCCATTCTTCAGCTAATTCTTGCAATAAGCCATTCTAAAACAACAAAAATATTTAAAATTATATAATTTGGTATTGTGATAAAATATGCAATTGCGGTATCTGTAACTGCGTGTATAGATACGGACTGTTTTTGCCAAGCGTTTTTCGACATCAACTGTTGAATTTTCAGCAGCTTCGAGCCTGGAAGGCAAATCTCCAGGACTAGTTATGCGTTCTATTGCCTCTAATTCCTTGGTCATATCTGCTAAATTTTTAGCTTGCTGCTTACAACTCTTAAGTGCATTCTGAAAAATAATTAAATAGGTGTTAATATTGCTTTGCATTTTAGAAAAGGTTTTTTTATAAAGTATATTATTATTACCCCGTATTCAGTCTGTTTTTGTTGGGCCTCTTGCAGGTCAGCTAGTGGAAGCGGCCGCGCTAGGAAAGAGCGCTGTGTTTCCACCCAAAGTAAAACTTTCTCTAATAGAGCCAAAAATCTAGATACGGAATCACAGGCATCCTCTACTGCTGCCTGTCTGGCTTCAAGTTCACTGCAAACAGCTGAAAATTGTTCCGTCAAAGCTGATACAGTAGATTGAATAAGTTGGCGTTCACCAGAATCGCGGCTACCCTCAACTATCGCGCGGGCGTTACGAGTTAGCCGCTCGATTCTATCAGATATCGCAGGTATTTCAGATCGCGTGGCGACAAGTCGTTCTTTGTAGAGTTCAGGTGGTAATGTTCTGTCACGAGCGGTTAATTCAGCCCCACGGACCCAAGCCTGCACGCTTTCAACATCGCTCGCATATTCACTGCGAGAGGTGCGCGCGCGCTTCCATTCCCTCTCTTTTTCTTCCATCGCTGCTCCTAGAGATTCCGCTGACAGTTCAAGAGAGGATAGCTCCTGCGCCACGTCTGCGGGCGCAGAGCCTCCGTATCGTTTCCTACTGTCTTCGGTAAAAGTCTTTGTCCGTCCTACTAAATCGGACACCTGCTTAGCCAAATCACGAACGTCCCCTTCGTTGTCCTCTCCAAACACGTAGAAGGTTCCAACTTTAGCTATGTAAACTTCAATCTGCTGTCGAAGCTGGTCAATTTTCTCCGACACGCGATCGAATTCGGAAACGATTTCGTCGATTTCCGCGAGTCTCGCCGCGATAGTCTGTCGCAATCTGAAAAAGAAAACGGTTTATGAGTATGTTCACCAACGTTCGAAGCTATAATATTTGGGGCGAATAAGGAAGAGCTGCCAAAAAGCGACGGAAATACTCCGGCGGCGCGGCGTGACGTTGTATGACGCCGCAAGGTCGCATTGCATTGCGTTACCTAGTCGTTCGTGGCAGCGGCTCGCGGCGATCTGCTCGCTTCGCCCGCCCGTCGCTCAATGAGTATAACAAGAGGTTCACCGTTGCGTCTAATTTTATTCTACGTTGTATCTGAAGTGACATCAGCAGAGTTTTGGGTGCACTCGTGTTTACGTTCCGCGCCGGCGTGCAGGTTATGGTGACGTGACATTTGCGACCTTGCGCCTAACTTGACAGTGATGATTAGGCGCTTATGCCCATTGCGCAACTGCGAAATGCGCCGATGCAAACCGTCGTGTACAGCCGGCCGGCGCCGAAGTACAAAAGCATGAAGTAAACATTTATAAAACCGCTGCCAAGATTTGCCCGTTCCATGAAATTAAAAAAATTGTATTCTATATTTCCTAAATACGAGTCACTTGTGACTCACCATGAATAAATTTGCACAATCACATCGGTACCACGCGGTTTCGAGCACACGGTCGTATGAACACGCACCTAGTTTACCACGTATTCCTTGTGATATTATAGATTATTATCTTGAAACCGGCCTGGTTACTAGCAGTCTGATCGCGGAAGTAATGGAGGATCGCTTTCTCCTGCATCGCTTAAGCGTTTCGTTCTTGAAAACTTATATTGTGTTGAGTAATGCGTACGTTCTAAGTATAAAACTCGGTTCACACTGCGAGGCCCTGACCCATTAAATGCGGACTACGCATGCGCGGTGCGAGCTGAAATAGTCTACCAGCATGAATACGTAACGATTGCACGTCTCCCTCGAGCGTCTGGAGCGACTATTGATTGAAAATAACCCCTATGCAGACGTGGGGAAGCTCGACTCCAGACCCACCGCGCATTCACTTATTTCCTTTTGTTGCCCCAATCCTTCTATACCATTGATTTCTTAGTATAGAAAAAAGATAATCTTATTAGAATTTGTTAGAAAATTTAAATTTTATTACGTACCACAACAAGAACTAAACCATCCAAATAGATAGACTACATTTTTTTTCATTACAAACTACAATTTTAGTGTATTTACATTTACTCTTTATGTTATTTACTAAAATCTTAA
>FAPJ01021105.1:376-13644 GCA_001485985.1 Heliconius ethilla aerotome | reverse complement strand
GATTTAGTCAACAAACTCTTTAGAGTATAATGTTATTTGCAATAAACTGTCTTATGAACAGAATTATAGTGATATTATATAGATTATCATACTTTTGCTAAACCGTACCACTATGTTTTTGAAAATTAGACTTTGATCTTTTGTTATTGATCGTGAAAGAAAATGTCACAACCTCAAAGAAAAGCTGTTCTTAATTTATATAAAACGGTAACCTTTTTTTCTTTCTTTTACTCAGATAATAGGCCATAACTGATAATAAAATATAACATTCTATGTAAAACAGTTGAACAATTTATTATTTTCTATTGCCCCATTATTTATCAAAATTGGTATTAAAATATAATGTTTTATATTTTAGCTGTTATTTTTAGGGAAAGATTGGCCTCAAGGGTATGATTTATTTAGAAAGCGTTTACATAAAGTGTTTGTGAGGAATAGTGAGGAAACAGACCCTAATAAGATAGAAGTAATGTTAAAACATGGTCAATTTGTGGTCAAAGAAATTGAAGCACTTTATAAGTTGAAGAAGTACAGGGCTATGAAACGAAGATACTATGATGATAATTAAAATAAATTCAAAGGGTATGTAGGTATTTATGTTAAATATCTTAAGTAAAGTTAATAATATTGAAAATGAACTAAATGATAATTCTTCAATTAAAAATACGATCATAGTATTTTATATAACATTTACCATAATATTTTTGTAAATATTATTTTATAATGATTGGATAGTTTATCTTATTCCAATATAGTACTGAAAGTCTGTGGAAAGAATTTAACTTGTTAAGTTAATATTTATGATCAATGTTCATTACTACAATTTTATGAATGTATATTAAAAAGACAATGATGGCCTAAACTCCTGCAATGTAAGCTATCACAAGAACATCACATAAGCAATTATCTAAAGTTAGCTAGTTAACATGTTTATTGTGTAAAATGAAACTATAAACATCTATGTAATTTTGTATTATAGATACTTTTATGATTCACATAATACATTATTGTTTAGACTAGATTAAATAATAACATTTTACTAAAAGACATCTATTTTATAAATAAATTGTAACAATGTTATAAGGAATTTGTTTTATTTAACCGCAAAGTGATATGATATTTAAATTGTTGATGAAATTATGATATATTACATATGAAAGTGGCTGTATGAATTCATTTCATATTTCCCTGCTTCAAGAGCTTCAAGACAAAAAGATATCACATAACCAAACAAAACAGAACTTCTGATAACAGTAGTTATTTAGAAGTATGAAGTTTTCCATTTTTTTATATATTATGTTATAAGAATAATGTATGTTAATTTTTGCATCTCATATATTAATATTCTATCTCCCAATACACTTTTCTTTAAATGAGACGTTGCAATAGTTGGACAATTACAGTACATTCCTTTAATATTGCTGATTCCACTAAAAATATTTTATTCACATAAATAGCTTCTATATTGTCATTAATTTTGATGCTTACATTATAAGTAGCAAGACCCAATAACTTGCAGTTTAAAAGGTTTTCAAGGATCTATTGTAGCATATTTGTCTATCATATATTATATACTTAGTGATAAAATTTTTACTATGAATATGTCGCTATTTTGTATAAGTACAAACTATAAATACATTAACATAGCTATGTTTATTAGTATAGTAAATACAGGATTAGAACCATAGGTCTACTCTTTTGTGTTGGTGCAGTTTTTATACTTGAAGCCCGTCTCCAATACTTCTATTCCTATATGCAATTGTGAATTTTAACATGTGATTACATTATATACATAATAACATACACATTTGAGATCAACAACAGTAAAGCATTAGCTAAGTAGGTATAGAAGAATAATATTCTCCACACCAATATTAGAGGACTTGAATACATCCTACTTTGTATTGCATGTAAATTAGTATGAGTTGAAGTCGAACAGGTCATATAGTCAGCAAGCCAACTCCATATTTCTCAAATTTATTTAAATATATGAAGGAAATTTATGGATAATATTTATTATAAACAAAGTCAGGCTATAAATTCCTATAAAAAAGATTTTGTTTAAAAAGATGGAGCAATCATAATTAGCAACAAGATATACAAACTCTATGAATACTGTGTTTATATATTTTATTATTACTATCGTGTATATTACAATAATTATTTTTCATTATATATAAAGTATTTGCCTACTCTAAGATAAACATTTAAACAGACGAAACAAGTCTTTGTTAGCTATGTAGTAAGTAGCTAAATAGTAGGTAGTGGTAGGAGCTTTTTGATGACAAAAGTTCACTGGACTAAAATAGTTTCCTTATGTAATTTTTTTTTGGTTAAAAGTAAATATGTGTAAAGACTATTCAATAATAATGATCATTCGAACTTTAATGATGGCTTATAACCAACACTTGCACTTTTTTATTGTAAGTTGTGGGTCTTAATAAATTTTTCTATATGAAAGTGGAAATTTGAGAAAATAATAAAAAATTACCTATGGGAATATCTTATTTTATAGTCGGTTAGTTCTTTAACTTAGCTAATATTGAGATTTTATTATGTCATGAAGTAAAGCAATCAATGTATGTGGTAAATATTGAAGTTTTACAGTTTACTTCAATAGGCCAATTGTTCCTCTAAAGAAGGCGGAACAATAATAATGAATATAAAATAAAAGGTATATAACATTAATCTGTATCTACATCAAATTATGAAACCCTTCTTCAGAGGATATTTTTAATTAAATTACTTAAAATGTACCGACACTATAACACTTAATTGGTATTAAAATAGAATGTAATAAGTTTAACAGGATTCAAATTATTTACATAGTTTGATATAAAAATAATTGGAGTTAAATATAATTAAGATAAGTACTCGTTTTGAAATCTAAACTACAAAATATTTTTTTACAAAAGCAAAATCGTGAAATAAAGTTAATTGAAACGAAAATAGATATGTGGGGAGAAGTACATTATAATATAAATTGTTATATATGAATAATATATTATTTAGAATAAAATATAGACCGACATAAACTTTATGAATTTTTGGAGGTACCCGCATTCCTTCATAGGGACTGTCCCGCTCGCACCGCACCCCGACCCCTCCAGCCCGACCACAACAATAAAGGACAGTAAAGCGCGACGCTAAGTGTCATTTACTGAGCCAGTTTGTATATGTGACACAATGTGACACGGAGCTTCGCATATCGAATAATATGTAAGCGACTGTACATGCGCGAGTTTGACTCGTGCATGTGTTTACATTTCACAATTTTCATGAAGTGTTTGTCGGGCTATATTTTAGTGTCATGTCTATTTTTTTTGGGTATGGAATCAATATTATCAAACAAACTATTGTACACCTTATTTTGTTTATAATATTGCCTTAATTTGTTATAATAAGCGAATTTTTGTTTTCAATGAGATATTGAATAAGGCGTTTTTTCTTCGTTATTGAGTCTTCTTTTGTTTGATGTTTCTGTAATTAAATAAACTTTTAAAATATTCATAGACATCGTATTTGTCAGTAGGTACTTCTTTATACTATTCTTTTAATCATATACGATTTTTTAATTAATAGCTAAACATATTGCAATGGTGCAACTGCTGTACCTTCTCTTCACGCTTAATCTTTCTTCTCTCCATCTTCGGGATCTTTTAAAGTGTGCCACTGGGCGATGGGGCGTCGCGGACTCGCCAGCATGTCTGACCAATGACGCAGTTCGGTGCCCGACGCGTTGTACCCGAGCACTACTTTACCAATGGGCTCCGATGTACCGATGCGGTCGTAGTCCACCACCGTTACCACTAGATTCACCTTCTGTTGTGCATTTCGTATTAAAAAAGGTTAAATTTGCATTAATTTAATTCTATCTACGACATGAGGCGCTCCGCTAATCTACAATGATTTACGCTTTACCTTGATAAAAATGAATGCCATATTGAAAATGTAGAGTTGTTTAAATAATTGCAACACCTATCAGCATATCACGTATTTATGCTATCTGGATGATGCATCTAGTAACAGTGAGATAACTTATCTCATTTGTTTCTCAATACTTTATTTATTTAAATAGGTAGGACAAATACATGTTTATTATGCAGGTGTTACAATAACATAAACAAACATTTACTTACCTGCAGTTTAATAAGAAATGATATTCGTGTTACGTTTGTTTGTGTTTAGAGGTCAAAGGTAGGAGTGAATTATGATAATTATGAAAAATGGAAATAAAAGATCCACAAGAAGAACAAGAGACTGGATTCCTGAAAACCATATGTAAGGGTAATTACAGTTTGAAGTCACCAAATTGGAATGCAGTTACGAGGGGAGATTCAATTATAACACCACTGTTTATACGGAGTAATATGGGATGGTTATATTACTAAAGCAACATAATTATTTAGATAGATCACATGATTGAAGACCTTCAGTCGGAATATTGTATTCTGAGGAAAGGTCACCCAATATGATGAATCATATCTAAACTTATTTGCTTTAAAAAATATAACGATAGGATGCCAAATAAGGAACGGAGTAGACACTTTGAAAAGATAGGGTGGAGAACAAGTTTAGAAGATAACACAAAAGTAAGAAGAATGTAGTGTTTCAGGAATATTTATAAGGTAGGTTCGGGTGTAAGTGGTGTATATTAATGTTCACAACAATTAGAACACAACATCGATTTTACATTGCTAGGTCACATTTGGTTGAAGAAAACCAATTTTCACCATATTTTGATGGTTTTTGTAAGTTATTTTTTTTAAATATATTTATGTTGGTATTGACAATTGATTTTGTTCATTCTCCATGTGCCCACACAATGCGCCACAACATTGAATTTTGACGCAATCTCGGCTCGCACCTGTATTTGTTCGAATGGTACTTCAAAAGTAAATGACTCGTTGTAATATGGATTCAGTGTGCATTTCTTGATGCTCGTTTTCTTCTTCTTGAGACGTTTGCCATTTTGCATGAGTGCTATCTTTACGTACGGATCTGTGGCCGCGCAGCAGAACGGTCAGGATATGAAAAAATGAGAATTGCTATATTAATTTGTGTCCAATAGTTAGAATGTTACTTCGAAAAGAAAATTAAATAATGAAATTAATATCGAATTGCTAGTGTCATGTTGAAGCTATGCTTTATATATAAATTTATAGAGCTCAGCTACAAAATGTATGTATGTATGTATGTGGAAGCAAAGTAACAACCTCGCTAACTATGAAGTTTATGCAAAAATAGGTTATAGTTTTTGATAGCTTTATTTATCTAAGTGCATATATGTATAGTATGTATTTGTTGCTGATATAAATAAAATGTTGTTTATATTTTTACATTTTAGGTATAGATGTTATATTCTAGTTATGTTAGTAATTATGATAAACAGTATGAAAAAACTTTATTCAATATCCGTACAACCGTCTATTACCTAGAAATACATGATATGTAGGTGGATATAGAAAATATATATATGTAGGTAGTTACGTATAAACCTAAATATAAATATTAGATATAGATAAAAACTATTTTATTCATGCATATTTTTTTGTATAGCGAGCGTAATAGCATATTATGTATAAGAGAGAAATAACACATATATATTTTTACCCTAAAATACCTGAAAGTAGATAATAGGTTAGAATAATTTTATCCAAGAAGATCTGAAAAGTCAGCTGCTTTAAATAAACCGAACACGTACCTGATAGTCCACCGACATCCATTTTCTTTAGGTTTTTAGCCTCCAAAATAACCACAGTTAATTTTCCAGCGGTTGGTACGTAACGCAAAGAGAAACAAATATCTCCCAACTTGTTGTCCTGCAAATTTTAAGATACAATATCTCGTAAAATAATATTTATGATGATTTGAAATACTTAAAAAAAAATACTCTCCGTTTCGAAGAAGGTAAAGTGATATCTATAATGTGGATATTTGCTGCTTTTTATTTAAATAAGTACGTATTTATTATTCCAAGTTCATTAAGGTTTGTTTAAGATGTAGGTATTGTGTCCATTTAGGAGTTAGGTAGTAATTAATATGGAAGATAATATAGGATTACTTGTGTGGGAAGAATAGTTTCTGATATAGGTTTGGTAAGCTATTCATAAATTATATAAATAATATACGGGCTTATAAATAACGCGGCTTAGGGCGGAAAAAGGGCAACAACTTGTTCAACAAAAAATAAAAAAAAATAGCTTCGTGTGGTACCTAGAAGCATTTATATGTTATTGTTGTTAGATAAAGTTAATCAGTTACAAAAAGAAACAAACAAAAAATGAATAAAGAATATTTTAATTTTATTTTATTTATAATTTGTTTGTTGAACTGATGAACTCTATCGAATGTGCTTCGGACACTCAAGATATATGTAGGTATACAGTTTGCAACTAGACAGGTCATGGACAACCATTTTCATTGCGTTATATATAACGTGTTAGCACATATGTAGATGTCATGTCATCTAAAACATTGAACACCGTACAAACATTTCAACTCTATAGGGGCAAGGGACAACAAAAAACAATAACCACAACAAACCTACTGTTAATAAGCATAATTGTATTCGTATAACATTGAAGTCATTACGATCTGTTGCCGAAATGATGCCAATTTATATTTTGTAACACCCAGCTCAGATCACCAAAGCTTTTAGCTCACCTTGTTTACGTTATGGACCTATTAGCTTAGACGTAGACGTAGACGTATATATAAATGAAGCTCCTGCTCTTGTTATTTCGACATTCTCCTAGTATCCGCCTAATATAATATAGACTAACCATTTTAGAAACAGATCGCAATTATCTAATGTAAAACATTTAGATAATTCACATATACATACCAATAACATAAAGATACTAGAACAAGATGAATCCAAAAAAGAAATGGATGCAGTTTTTCTTTGAAATTACTTATAAAAGTTACTGTACTGTAAGTGCTTACCTCAACTTGAACACTAGTTCAAGTTGAGGTAAGCACATTTCTTTATTGGATTGTGAAAAGATGCATTAGAATACATACATTCCGAGGATTACACTTCATTATAGGATGGTACATCGCACTATGACATGGGGCAGACTATGGGTGGAGTTTCACTGCAATGACGTGCTAAGTTTATTCAATAAAAATAATATATAGTTGAGTCAAACTATGCTCCTTTTTGAATCGTTTCTGGATTTAAAGTTAAATTGAGTTTAGAGTTCAAAAAAATCGAAATATAGGTATCTTGTGCAACTTACCTACCACTAGGTGTAGCTAATAAAATTTAAAAACAAAACTACGCTAGACTAATATTTTTTATTTTGAATTCTACCAAGGTATCATAATTCACTAAAAATTTTAATTATTTATTTTGATTGCTATTTATATAGGCAACCTTTCACTAAACTCAAATATAGTTTAGTTTTAGTTTTCTAAGACAGAACACAACTCCTCAATCGTTGGCAGGTGATCTGTAACATATTTTAGTAATGTCAAGTTATTATAATTATTATTTATTATTAGCTACTAAAGTTTGGTATTGTAAGGCAAAACCTTAACAAATTGAGAGTGATTGATATGGTTTGATTTTTTATAACCATGGTCCATGTGTTAATAATTTCTCTTGTTCTTTTTACGTCAAATCTTATTTTTGATGAGAATATGGAGAAGCATATACATAAATAACTATGTGATAACAGTGTGATAAGAATGATCTACAATATCGCGTGTAGGTACAGTAACGTACTGGTGCAGTAACGTAGGTAGAACAGCAGGTTCCAGGTTCCCGAACATTAATTTTGTAGAATTAAGTATATTTTATAAGTGTCATGTTCTACAAAATGATAGCACAGGAACAATCCAAGCGGATCACAAAATTAATAACATGCAACATTCCCCAGCCGCTATACAAATTAAATATTAAGTGTTGGATGGATGAACATAATTTAAAAGAAAAAGTATATATATGTGGTATGACGGGTGATATTAGGTAACGGGTGATTATATTTCGTTCTTTGGATACTTTTCATCTTCTTTAGGTTCCGTAATAGTGTCCTACCTATTTAATTTATAAGTTAATATCGACGACCCAGTTTTACTTAATTTTTCAATTACAGGCCGGAATATACTTAGTTAAATGTTGCTTGAAGATAATGGTGTATTTATAACTGTAATGGAACGTGTTTATATAACAATTTAAAATATACATCTTGATGTGTCTCAAAATAATACTTACGTGAATGATCATTTCGTTTTGAAGCGGCATGCAAGATTGTTCAGGACACAATCAAACACAGCCAAGCAGAGCAGAGAAAATATGTAGAAAAAGAGAAAAACCAAGTAAATACATTTTTGCTCTTCAAATCAATTGATCGGAAAAATAAATGACGACTCAATCCACTTTGAGGTACCTTGACATACTCGTATGTGTATTGTGTATCCACTTCTACGAAAATGTTAAAAGTAACGTCTACATGTCATGTTATGATATATGATTTATGACCTTTAAGACAGTCAAGGATCCTCCAATTAAAAAGTGCAGTAAATTTAAAAATAAATCCACCCTCTCAATAAAATTAATCGTTGCTTATGTATCAGTTCTAATATCTACCATATATTTATTAATTTTGGCATACTTAACTAAAATTAAACAATTTTATTAAAAGGATAGAAAAATAAATAATGCCGTGCTAGTAAACTACACCCGTATATAAAAACATTTTCTATGTACTTATTGAAACAATAAGTGAAGAAAATAAAATTTAATACGAGGGTGTGTTTTACCAGAGTAGCCTAAGCTAATAAAAAAAATATATAAAATAGTCTTCTCAGTTTTGCGTTACCTACATATGTATGTACCTTCTTGCTTTACCATAATTATGCTTATGTGCATTTATGAGGGTAATGTCAGAATACCATACATGTACCTACATGGTAGATGTGTGTAAACCGAAATGGATTGTTGATGTGACCTGGGTGTAACTGTTAACTTCCTTGTACTTTGCAACTTCACCAATTATGATTTTCGCAACATGCTGATAAGAGCTTTAATTAACGCCAGTATATTCTAAATAACAATATCAAACACACAGCTAACGTTGAAATTAAGAAAATAATACTATAAATAATATACGGATTAGTTCCTTTTAAACAGATCCAAGGGGAGCTTACTATATTGTAGGAAGCTGAAAAGTAAACTTCTCCAATTAATCAGTCAATCTGTTTTTTTTATTCAGTAGTTTCCGCTAAGAAGAATAAAATAAAGACGGCAATGTAATAAAATACGAGTATAAATACCTACTTCAATTTTATGCAAATATTTTTTGTCTTAAGTAGGACGCATTCACACCCCATATAAATAAATACGAGTAATTAGAAGACCGCACCTGGCCTCCTTCGCCTTCAACACTTTGCAGCTCGCGCCACTCTTCGATGGTCTGTGCGAGGTCCACCTGACAAAGAGGTACCTTCACTTCGCCGATTTGATCGTGTTTGGAGAAGCGATCGAAGTCGAAGATTGCAAAAACTAAAGTTTTGTTCATAGCGTCCGCATATGGCACGTTCTGTGTACAAATATTTATGAAATATTTTCGGTAGGTAGTTTAATTATAAAAGATACTTACTAACTTCAAATCATACTTAGAATATATAATATTAGAATACTTGCCTTAAAAACAAATGTTTCATTAAAGACAGGATTCAAAGTTTTTCGATGAACTTTAGTTTCAAACTTCTTTTTCTTGTCTGGCAAAAGATACACTTTGACATAGGGATCCGATGTTCCGCCCATATCCAGAGCAGGCAGCTCTTCCGCTTGAATCACAGTAACTGATAGGCTGTTACTATTAAAGTCATATTCCAGCTGTAAAGCGACAAATTGATGAAATCTGAAGTATGCACAATAATGTAAAGAAATATGGTCGGTTACTATGATGCGATTGTTTGGGGTGAATATTACAATAACTAAAATATGTACAAAATATAAATTATTATAATAAAAAATAAAAATGTAATTTTCTATAATGTGGTTTTAATGAAAATGACAAAATTGGCAATTCCTTAACAGCATAACTCCAAACAATCCTCAGTAACCTGCTCCCATGTCCTCGCATAAAGTCTGACCCTGTATGGCATACCTTATATTGCACTTTTCCGAGCTTCTGTTCTTCCTTCTTAGAATCACCGTCGTCAGGTTCCTCAGCGTTCTCTGTGAGCTCCTCCATGTCCGGCTGAACCTACATGCACGTCCCGCGGCAAATTTCACATGAATATCATATTTCTTATATATTAGAGTATTTGTCTATGCTCATAAACTTCTGCTTTAACAGTTATTGTAGTCACTTCTATACTTTGAATGTGATATTTTTGATTGTTATTTCATTTTAAATACGTATATATTTTATAAATATCTTATATTAGTAGGCAGTGCTCCTCGCTTTTTTTTCTATATCTAAATTCCTTTCTCTGATTTATATAGACCTATACATTACCTTTTCCTTGTATGCAGAGCCTAGAAGCTGGACGGACTTGAAGTCGACACCCTTCATTCCCTTTTTGCCATCCTTAGAGCGTCGCTTACGGAAACATCGCCGGATACAACAGAAGCAAACTCCCAATACCACAACTCCAATACCTATTTGAAAGTGGTAATTCAATGAATATTTGAGATTCTATAATTTGTTTATACAGTGATACGGTCAACGTTATTAGCCAAACTACTCACCGACGAGAATAGCGACCAATTGCCATGTTTCCATGTTCATTTTGTGAGCGATTTCTGCCGTTTTTTCTGCAATAGATTCTTGAGTGGTCGTGATAGCCGGTGGCCCTTCTGATGATCCGGTAGGGCTTGGAGTAGTACCATCTAGAAATAATTTGTTGTACAAGTTTATATTTGTGAATATAATCGTATATTAATATAGCATGCTTTATAATTTATCAATTATACGTTCTGATCAAAATAAATTAGAATCCCAACAAAAACATGTAAAAAACCAGTCAAGTCTCGATGAAGCTGTTTGTTTCTCTATAAAAGTAATGAAATCTCTAGGTAAATCCAAGTCAATTCTTAAGTTCTCAACTGCGACTTTTTTTTAATAATATAGTTAAATTTTATGTAATCGACCGTTGAACATTCATTCAACATAATTACGTGTGTGTACAAGTCAACGGCCAAGTCATATAACATTTTAATATATCAATAAAAAAATCGCATTAAGGAACCTTAGAATTGGCTTGGCTTTACCTAGAGATATAAACATCTTCATCGAGGATTCGTTGGTTTTTTTAAGATGTTTTTGGTAGGATTTCACTTCTTTTTACAGAGAGCAGGTTTTTAGTTGATTAGTTTAGCAGAGCTCTTAGAGTCATAAATCAGACTCGGTAAGAGAGACCAGGTACTCTATATTTTTGATGTTCTTACTAAACCTCTTATTAAACCCTACCCCTGTACCGAAAGTACGCTTTCTAGGTCTATGGGAAGTACTTGATTGATCAGTGAGTGAGCACGTGAGAGAGTCAGTATCGAAATAGTGATACTTTTCTTTAGTATCACTATTTCGATACTACCTTATAGTTAGTGGTTATATTATAGTTCGAATTTTGAAAGTTCTGTGTGCTTAAAGCCCACTAGATAATTTAAAAGCTCTAAATCTATCCAGAGGTTCTCAAATACCTCTATTTTCTCAAAGGATGGTACGGCAATGCATTGCTTCGCGCTCGACTTGGCGGGGGCACTGCTGTGCCCCCAGAATAAATAGCTATTCCTATACCAAACATAACATTTAACCTTATGGCCTTCTTTGGATTAATATAAGTAAATGGATTAAACATTTATTACAAAAAAATATATAATTATTAACTTACTTAAACCTTGGGAAGCAGTCGAGTTCATGTTGCTTAAGGTGGTATTGGTAGCTGGAGTGGTTTTCTCGCCGTTTGGCTCAGCGTCGCGGCGCCACCGCAAGTGAGTTGGCAAAGGCGGCGACATTTTGTCTGTAAAGAAATATTTCTCTTAATATTTCGTTCTATATTTTCTTATGTTCGATCTACATCTCTTGTTCGCTCTGGTGAAGCGCGGCGTTCAGCTCTGCCACTCAACACGCAATGCCTCATGAATTTGGCAGAAAGTGGGGAACGGGGTGTCTTAACACTAGGTTCCTTCTGATCTAATTTTTTAAAACATTGTAAATCATTATAAATTTTAAGAACACAAAATAATGACACTTTAGGTATTAAAACACATTGATATTTTTTTTTCAAATAATGCAATAGGAAAAAGTTCATTAACAATTGTGCTTATTTTAAAATGGGTTGAGGTTATGTAATTCAGTGTTGCGTTTATAATGTGGGTACCACTCACTACGTGACCTGCACAACTAAGTGGAAGTATTGACCTACTCAGATTTTGTGTTGCTTGTCTAGGTATTTGTAATAAAATTCAAAAATAATAATTATACTTTTACATAAGTAGATTAAATATAAGTCCACAAGAAAACAGACGTATTCATGTTATATATGATATTAGTACTATATTTGCGATTATTTTAACTTTTTTTTAAAAGATAAAGAGTGGTGACACGCCCCATATTTAGTTATGAAAAACCAAATTGAAGTAATGTTCTATCACGTTAAGCCACTATTTTAAAATTATGTCCAATGGAATAATATGTGAAGATTGAAAAAATACTGTATATATATATATATCTTGAAAAAATAATTTAAAAATTATAATGTAAATGTTACCTACACTTAACCAAGTATTAAATGGAATACGCTTAATTCACAATAGAAAAATTGTCGTCTTACAGACTGCTTCTTAAAACTAAAAAAAAAACTCTATTAATAAGAATATCTATTTCTCAAACAGAAGAAATTCATATATTGAAACCTTATTTCAAATCCCCAAGCACTGTAGTAACCTTCCATTTTTATAAGAGGCTACTTGAGTACGTACTTACCTACATACGATCTAGGTCCCTCACCATCAAGACGAGCTCACAAGGAAATGTTAAATTACAAGCCATCGATGCGCTGATATAAAGGAAGAATCTTCAACTTCTCTACTGACCTTATATTTGGTGCCTAGCGAACCGTTCACGACGTCCAATTATCAATCCCAAATCGAAAGTCACTAAGAACAAGTTTGCTTCATTTCTGTCGAATTAAATATTCGAATGAAGGCTCGGGTCTCAATAGAAGCTAGGATGGCGAAGATGCGCGCGCAAGCGATCGATTACCGCTGCGCGCCGCGATGCTTGGCCGTTTCTGTTCCTGGACAAGCC
>FAPJ01021085.1:0-22238 GCA_001485985.1 Heliconius ethilla aerotome | reverse complement strand
TTTATATATATAGATTATATGAGTGGGGATCGAACCTACAACCTATTGCGTTTACAATCACAATCTATCTGAAGACAGTTTAGCCATGATATAGATATATGTAAAGTGCGTCCTGTTTTAATATAATATAATAAAAAAACCCGAAATATTTGTTTCTATTCGTTTACATTTTCTGCGCTAATAGGCGTAAGTAATAAATATATCTATATAAATTTCCCGTACATATTAAGGTGGGCTCTACGAATTCTACGATACTGAAGAGTTGAGAGTTCATATATATACCAATATATACTTAAGGTTTTTAATCTTTATAACAAACATATTTACCTAATTTAAAGTTAATTTTGTATTAACAGAAAGGCGTTACAGTGTCCGTAAAAATGGGTCCGATAATAGAAACGGGTCATCATTTGAAGCATTTCGTAGCGTCCATCAATACTGGCGCTTTACTCACTTTCGGTGCTGACGGTACTGTCATACTGCGGGAGCCGACCGTCCCTGAGAAATATGGTGAAAAACTTTAAAAAATAGTATTTTCATACAATATTCCTTTCGTAAACTATAAATATACATATTATTATAAATTTCGTACTATTGTAAAGGTAATGCTTATTTGTTAGGCCGTTGTCGCTCAGTGCCACAGCGTCTGACTGTAATAATGACAGTTTTGGTTTCGATTCGGGAAATTCGGGGATTAAATAATTTTCATTGTCTTGCACTATTCACAAGACAAATCAACGCGTCAGCTTAGCTTTTAACATGCAATGTCTTGAAAATCGGACAGAACGTGGGGAATGGAACCTAACATTTTGTTTCTCTCTCTCTCTCTCTCTCTATTCTGCCATATACGGCAAGTGGGTAAGGCTAAAAAATATTTTACTAAATTATAAATACTATTGTTTCATTATTAATTATCTTCTGAATGATTGCAGAACTCCAACTTGTCGTCACCCACCGATACGAGAGTGGAGTAAAACAAGCGCTCATCGACTCAGAGAATCGCTTCATAGTATCTCTTGCGCACAACAAAAACGTCGCGGTACATTACTTACACAGGCTGAAGGAACGACGTGACTTACAGTATACGACGCCGGATTCGGACATGTTCGAGAAAACCACCAACACTATCACCATTATCAGTGAAAGTGATAGTGAGTTATCATTTAGAAAATTATATTTAAAATTAATTTAAAAAGAAGTAAAATTACATTTCCATTTTTATATATTTTATATAGTATCTATTAACACTTACTAATATTATAAATCTGTCTTACATATGAGTTGAACGTAGCCTGACCTGGGCCTTGGCCTAGTAGACCACTTAAACAACTGGTCAGCAGAATATTATATTTAAATTTATTTTAATAATATTTAATGACATTTTATTCTTCTCTTTTTTCAATAGAAAATTATTTGGACTTACTAGAAGATAAGAAAGTCAAGGAAGAAGCGATGGATTATAAAAGGCAACGAGAAGAAGTCGTAAAGTCTTTACAAACAATACAATCTCAAGTAGTAGGGCTGCTTGAAGAGAATCTCTCTGAATGTCCGCTACACCAGCTCTCACTCTCCGAGTTCAATTTGCATGTTGAACACAAAAAAGAGAGGATAAAACAGGTGAATGATTATTTTAGTTATATTTTTTTAAAAATTACGGGACAGAAACCTATGATTTTGAATTCAATGATCGGTCGGTGAAATAAATCATTTTAATTTCCCTGCCCTGATAATTAAACAGACAAGGCGTTGGAGACACGGCCTCAATGTGCGATGCCGTGAATTCTGGAGGTCAGCGTGGAGATATAAGAGATCAGCTCTCACTGCCCAACCTGTTTCATGGGTGATGAAGCTGAAAATGTAATATCAAAATAGTCAAAAAATCTTTTGATACTCTATTCTTTCTCTTTGCCTATTTTCCAATATACTGAGAGTAGAGTAAGGTAAAACTTATTATATTATGATACGAAATACTGAGATTAAACTAATAATATTCACATTGTATGAAATATATGTAATTATTTATTTTAACAAAATGTTTTCTTAATAGGCGGAGAAAGAACGAGAACAAATCCGTTTAGAAACAGAAGCCCGTATCCGAGCTCAAGACAAGGTGACTGCGTGGATTAAGCAGCAGTGCTGGGACTCCATGCTCTCGCCCAGAGTCAAGTTATACGCTATATTTAGTCATTATCAGGTATTAAGCAATGAATATGTATAGAAAAATGTATACATTAGCGTGTGAATAAACGACAACGGGTTCGATTTCTCCCTACTCGGGAAAATTATTTATTAATATTTTTATTTCTTCGCTCTGGTAAGTACAACAAGTAACAAAGCGCGGCGTTGAGCTCCTCCACTCAACACACAATACCTCGAAAATTCGACGGATAGTGGCGAACGGAGTGTCTTAACACTATCCCAGGTTCCCTCTATTAACAGCGTAAAACTGAAAAAAATGTATAATTCCTGATTTTATCGTGTAATTTATAAATTCGGTGAACCATGTGGAAATGTTTTTATTTAATTGTATATTTGCAATTTGTATTTGGACAGTTTGAAGATAAATTGAAATGTGAAAAATAAGCTTATATACATTATTACGAATTTAGGTGGAGAATTATGCAGTGTTACCAACTCAACGCGAGAATTGGCCCGAACTACAACAGATAGAGGCGCTCCGCGGCGTCGAGATGGAGAACGATTCAAACTTGTTCAGGCCGTGGGAGGAGCCCGTCGAGAAGCCTAGTATAGAAGAGCCTTTACCGTAATGTTGTGCTGTTTAATATTAAATATTTAATAATATTTTTGTCTAAATCTCTCTCTCTCTTTCGTCTAATAGAATATTAGTATTTGAATTAATCTACTGACATTCCAATATCTAAATATATAACGATTTAGGTTTCCAAATTCCTCCGTACATCCACAGGTCAGCAATTTCAAGCAAAATGGGTGCACAATCAGTAATTTCAATGAGGGAAGCTCGTAAAAGTATGGAGAGTCAGATGATAGAAGTGCTGACACCAGACGAATCAGTGGTGGGCGAGCCCTACGTGCTATCGGGCTCCAGCGCGCACCGATGCATAGACATACCGCCCTTCATGATACCGCAGACGATGGCGTTCAGCTTCCTGCAGATGAATTGGTTGCAGCATATTGTTAAAGTAGGTGTTTTTAAATTTGGAATTTATTTTTCTTAACTATCTTATAGATTGCTAAAAATAATATTCAATTCCTTTCTTTATTTTCCTTCTATTTTAGAACTATTGCAATTCTAGTCAGAACTCAACAGAGATAAGTGTATGACAACAGAGTTAGATTAAAAATATATTTTATTTATTCTAGCTGAACGTTCAAAATATGCGTTTGTGGTTTAATAAGCAATTCAACGATTTAATGACCCAAAAGAAACGTGAAGTTAATCTTGTCAAAGATAGGAACGCTCGACTGCGTTTTATAATAGAAGGTGAATATGGTTCAAAATACTCGTATATACATATTTTTTATTTTGACACAATAATGGAGAATGAGAGGCCAATCGTGGCGTAGGGGCACAAACTGTGACTGTAAACGTAACTGGTTGTGGGTTCGATCCCCACTCGAGGAAATGAAATATTTAAGTACTTAAATTTAAATTTTTATTTCTTCGCTCTGGTATCGAGGCGAAGCGCGGCGTTGAGATCCACAACTCAATACGCAATGCCTCTAGAATTCGACGGAAAGTGGAGAACGGAGTGTCTTAACATTAGGGTTCTTCTGCCTCTGTTGTGACAATCTTAAAAGAATTAATAGATTAATTGGATAGAATGTTTCATACTGCATGTAAGAACAGTTCCCAAGAAATTTAAAGATTATTATATGCACTTAGAATTGAACAAGCTCTCGGATTTACGTGGCAGCTTTCACCATTTGGCTATTGAGATTCGAAATCCCGACTGGCGACAAGAAGAACAACCACTAAAGCTAATTACAGTTGAACCGGAAGAGGTAATATACCTACCTATGCTTATTTATTTAAATGGAACTATTTTTTTTCTAAGTAATTTTTATACAATTAACAGTGTAGTATAGAGCCTTACATAAGTCCAAGTCAAGTGATCATCCCGCCGCCGGAGCCCAAGCCCAAGGACGACTTCAAGGAGCGCGCCCTCATGTACATGATGGACGGTGTGCTCGAAAAGTTGTGGCATGAGGAGATTAAGAAACCTATACCAAAACCGCTTTGTATGGTTTGTACACCTACTTTATATGTAGCTTGTATATACCTCATTATTATAACTAATAATTTCATTACGTTCAGGCATATCTCTTCACTCATTTTTAGTATATTATTCAGTTTAGTAGTTCAATACAGAAAGGTAGCATATCTAACACTGCGGTTCTACTAATATCGTGGATTGTCATGCCTCAATTATCTGAAATTATGTTTTAGCTAAAAAATACCATAAATTATATTTTTTTATATATATTTCACAAAAATCTATCTTTCTATTTATTTTATAGTTAGAAAAAGATCCAGAAAATTTCAATGAAGATGAACTACGATTGGTATTCGATTATGAAGCTAAAGTTGCGTTCAGGAATGAAGAACGCGACAAGTATAGAAAAATGCTTCATGCAGAATACGCCAAGTTGTCGCAAGTGCTTAACGAAGGAATTGTGAAATTTAATAATAAGGTAATATCATGCGAGTATAAGAATCATGAGCGGGGCCAGGTGGTCTGTGCCCACCCCAGAAACTTTTTAACGTTAAAATTTACTCGGAAAATTAAAAATAATCCTTTATTTTGGTTTCCAGGTAAAAGAAATGTGGTTAACCAAACTAAAAGCTGACTCCGTTATTGGACAAGAAAACTTAAACCTGATGCGCTTACGTAGAACTAATTTAGATCGTGTCGAAATGGCTGAAAAGTTAGAAGAGATGAGGTACTATTATACAAATTATTAATTATTACGTAGGGGAGATAGATCCCTATTAACGTATTAACGTATTTATTCTGAACCTCAATTTCAGGGAAGACATAAAAAAATTCGAGGGTGAACAGGAAGTTCTGCAAAAAGATCTCATTCTGATACAAGAACAAACTGATGAATGTCAGTCGGTGTATGATAATCTGGCGAGCAAGGACAAGTACTTGGATCGCACTTTTAAGAATCATTTTGCTGATCTATCGCCTATTATTGTTGATCAATGTTATAAGTTTTTTAAGTTAGTATTGCTTTTTTGTACAAAGATGGAAATATTTGAATTAACAGATGTTATTTAAAGTTTAATTAACTATGAATAGTAGGTACTCACTAGAAACGCAATGATTATGGGTTCGATTCCTACTTGAAGAAAGTGTCTTAACTCTAAACATGGACGCATCTTAACTTTACCTTTGAACATATATGTTCGTGTGAAGGTTTTTTATTTTTTCAGGGTTCACTTTTTGTTAGTTAAATTTCTAGAGTGGGACTATTACGCGTAGGAATTGGGGAGCTATTCCTACGCCCATGACTCTAAATTGTCTCTACTTACCCTTTACTACGTATGAAACTTGACAGAAGCAAAAAAGAATATTCGCAAATAAATATAAAGTATATAATTAGGCATTTTGCCTATCAGTTTGTCAATTACTTTTGATTTTTTTTAGGAAAAGGCCAAAATGGTATCAAAGAGCTACAATGATACCAGTAGTCCTCTATGATCTAGCGAATGCGGTCCTTACTGGAGTCCGCCCTATTCTTCTTCATGTAGACTGCATTGAATATTTTAAAGGGTAAATAAAATGTTGATATTTATACTTATTTATATTTGTTTATTTATTTAGGTTCACGCTGTATCCCGCACAAAGCAGGGTAGACAGAAATAACCTTCGAACCGAGTGCCAAAATATTTCGTTCCCATTACGGCGCCTTCGTTTACCAGTTTCCTCCTTCCAAATTCTCGAAACATTGTGGTTGAATGGCGGAACTTCAACGCCGCGGTTTTCGTTAACTCTGTTAACTGAGGAAATGAAAATATTTATTGTTTCCTTTCTCCGCGTGGGAATCAAACTCACAACTATTGCGTTTAGAATCACACGCTTGTGTCCCTTGTGCGGTACGACGGCTTAAAATACTTACATAAATGGAGGCCCATTTATGTAAGTATTTAATATTAGTGGCTTGGACCATTTTTTTAACTAATTTAATTTTTACATATCAAAATGCGGTACTTTGTAGTGTTGAGGTGTTGGATCAAATAAGCAACATGCCCCCTGTAATGGATGAGGGGCTATGGGTCACTATGTGTAAGCTTCGTCGCGCTAAAATTGAGAATGAGATCAGAGTGAGTATAAAAAAAATATTTTTTTATTTGCCTACTGTGGCTTGTTTGAGATACTCGAAATTTAATAACATTAAAAGCCTGAGCGGCTTACAGTGTAATCTTTATAACTTAAGGATAAGAGAAACATACATTGAATAAAAAATTCTAACCCCATCTCGTCAGATGCGAGCCCTGGGCCAGGAGATGTCGTATGTGGAGCTGACGGCGTCGGTGTGGCGCGCCGCGGCCTCCGCGCGCCGCCTGCGCCTCGCGCGCACCGCCGACATGCTCGCGCAGCACCGTCGCGACGTCGAGCTGCGCGCCAGGAACAATGATGTGCAGGTAAACAGTTAGAAGAAGTTAGAAGATAACCATATTTGAATCTATTAAAGCTTAGAAGCCTTTTGACTTAATTTAAAAAATATATATTTACTTAAAAATAGAACTCTACTTATTATTATTTTATTACATTTTTAAAGTGTTATTTCACTCTCACGTAGCGGGATTTGAACCTCTTGGAAACCGTCCAAGCGCTCTGACCAAATAAGGCACGTCAAAATTCTTATGTTTGTTGCAACTTATTGTTGCTAACATCCCTGTAGGGAGATTTTTCGCTACCCAAAGATAATTATCTTATATTCAAATTATCATTCATTGCAGTTAGTGCTGCCAGCAGGACAAGTAGAGATTATAACGACAGGCCATATGGAGGACTACGAAGACGCCACCCTCATTCCGCGAGAGGAGATAGACAAAGTCAATGAAGTCATATTGGTATAATCTTATAACAACATTTTTAAGCACAACAGTGTTCAATTTCGCCTCTTAATACGTAATGTCTATAATTCGGGCGAAACAAAGAAGTGAAACACTAAGTTCTCCTCTCTAAGGTAGATATCCTATGCGAAAAAAAATTGATACTGTTTTATTAGTTAATTTTTAAACTACCATACCAGAAAATAAGTAAAACTGTTTTTGTAAAATTTTGTAGAAAATTAAAATAGGAGAAGCTTTAAATTTTGTTATTTTATTTTTCATTTATTTTTAATAATTAGTCTTATATATAAATGTATATTTTGACAGTACCAAACATCTCTATTTTGTTTTTAATATCAATATAGAAAGTAGGAGAATGGAAATTAAAAATGATGAGGAAGCAAATAGACTTCCGTAAAGGTATTTTGTCGAAAGAATGGGAACACGCGCAAATGAAGATGAAGCTACGACACATGGAACAAGAGCTCTACTCCTATCAAAGACTAAAGGTAACATTAAATTATAACGTTATTAGATTGTTTTTACCATACTGCATCCCGAACATAACAGTTGGCAGAGGGAACTTGGGGACCCCACGTCCAGACACTCCATTTCCCACTTCCGTTCCACACTTTCCGTCGAATTCTTGAGGAATTGCATGACAGTGTGACGGAACTCAACGCCGTTGATTTGACTTTGCCTCGTTGCGATATAAAATAATAACACCACATTTTTAATACCACGTTTGAGCATCATTAGATTACTATTTTAGGTACCTAAAGAACTACAAAGCTACCTGAAGAATAAAGAGCTCGGTTACACCGACGAGCAGGACTATGTCAAAATGGAAAAGGAAATGGAAGCTTCCAAGACGTCAGTTAACAAGATACTTAACGAGCAAATACATAGAGTTGAGGAGTTGGAGGTGAGTTTTGATAGATGTAGAAACCGTGATGTTTGAGAGATGTATATATATTGATTTAATAAGTTTTTATTTTAAGTTGTGGTGTAAGTACTTGTTGATTTTTTTTCTACCTACCGACATAAAGACGATAAAAAATATATGTATGCAAAACTTAATATACATATTATTTAACCTGTAATCACAGGTTTTCACTATAATATATGCCATACATCACAACGTCTCGTCGTCATCATAACGTCCGTTAATATCTAAATGTTTTCTTGCTTTAGGTAAAAATTATTGAATTGGAAGGCCGAAAGCAGAATCTGGAAAAATTGATAGTGACGCTAAATGTAAAAGTTTCTGAGAAGAAACTGCACGAAGACCCGCTCGAGCCTATTCGAATTAGGAGGATATTTAAGAAACGGTAGATATTTCTTATTTCCAAACTAACTGACAAGGATACGAGCCTCATCTGTATATAATTGTCAATATTCAGAGATAATACTCTGAAATCTTGCATCTTGCAACACAATTTTAATAATTTTTAGGGTTTCGTACTTTTTTTAACAAAAAAGACCACTTTATCTCGGAAATGCTTGGAGATATAGAGTTGAAATTTAAACCATATACTCAGATATATAGTCCTATGATTTCCTGAAATAATAGTTTATGCTATGTGCAAGATATAACGTTAAGCTAAATTCCCATATAATTAAAACTTAATGAAATACCACAATTTCCTTCCCAGCATGGAGTCGATAGTACAGCGCAGTCAGCTCATCCGCGAGGTGCAAAGCAACCACACGCGCATCGTGCTGCTGCAGACCGAGTTGGAACTCCTACGACTCAAGACGTACCCCACGCTCTCTAGCTTTAGGACCATTAATTAAGCTTTTTAAATTTGTTTTTCTCATTTTTTGTTTAATGTTTAATTTATATGTAATTGTTGTTCTTTTGTTAAGTGTTTCTATTAGAATTATTATTTTGAGTTGAGGGCATTGTTGCTCGGTGGCAAAGGATATATATAACTCTAAAAGTAAGCGTTTTATCTTAACTCAGGGAAATGAGTCTTTTTAATGTAATGATTTGAGTTTTTTTTTGCCTATTACTAGCTAAAAAGTGACTACAGAAAGCTTTTGGCATCATAAACCTGAAGTTTTATAATTATTATGTGGTTTAAGCAATACTTAATCATCATAAAACTTTAGGAAATCTAAGGATTTCTCAAAAGGCTAACTTTTATTCTTAAGGTACATCGTATCGTGTATTTTCTTTTTTTCTATGTCTATTTATTATGTGGTTACTACTTATTGGAAATAAACCTTGTTACAAATAAATGGAGAATTTATTCGTATTCGTGAGAGAAGTAGAATTGAATGTGTAATTTCCCTACTAATTTAATATAGTAAAAAAGTTGTGTGTTGAGTGGCGGAACTCAATGTTTACTCAACTTCACAGTCACACTTGTACAACTGCACCACGACGCCTCGAGCGGGTAACCGATTGTCTTAACACCAGGTTTCCTCTGCCTACCCTGTTACATACGGGATACAGCGTGAAGCTGCAAAAAAAAATTGTATAAGTAATACATATTTTTTATCTTTTTGTTAACAAATAATTTTACGATAAAGGTAAACAAACAAACAAACAACGAAACAAAAATATATACGTAAATCATGTATTTCATTACAAAAAACATGTACAAGTAGAAGTACACAGATAAAATTCGTTATCATAGACAATAATGGCGTCGCTAGCCGCTAACGAAACTATTACAGGAGCTGGGTTTTTGAGCTTACACGTTTATTTACAGCGTCTGTTGGCGATGTTGAGCGTGTTGATACTAAATCTATTGTAATATATTTTTATTTTTGTTTTAAAGCATTCCTTATTTTTATATTAAAAACATTTACGGTCCATAAATTATTTTTTTATTGTAGAATATACCTACTCTTCAGTAATTAAATACTTTCACAAAAGACTGACAGTAACCTATTGATAAATTTTAATATGTAAACCAAATGTAAAAGTTCAATATCGAAACAAAATTATATCGAGTAATTACATTATTTTTTAGTTAAGTACATTGACTTTACAGATTTCCGTTTTCCAGTCTCAATATTTTAGGCCGTTTTCACAAAGCATACTAAAAAGCACATTAAACTGCACACCCATCCACTTATCAACTAGAGTAAGTAAAGCTTAACAAATCCAGAACTATAAATGTTCAATCTTTTCACTAATTCAGTGCAAGTCCATTTGGTAATAAGTAATAATTTTCGAAAATTGTTTCTTAGTTACAATAGGACCGTAAATATGTAAGCAAAGCTTTAAAAAATAAATAATTATACATAGATATTATTTAAGTATTTTTCTACTTAACATAGATTTCATATGTAAATTGTATAATATAAAATATTTAAAATAACCAACAAATAGAAAAATCTTCATAAATAAAGCACTAACCTTTAAAAAATACATTTTGACGTGAACAAATATAAATTGTTTTATAAGTATATTAAATTAAATATAAATTATATTAATATGGCAACATTTAAAGAATCTATTGTAAATAAGCCTATAATTTAACGTTTGCTAAATAACGAGGTTATGGTTCAGCTACTTTTAAGAAAATTGAGCTACTTAAGTTGAATTGAGTGGTAGTTTCAAATATCTAAATTAAACTAGCCTATTAAAAAACATTTTTAACTGCTTTTTAAACTATATATATATATATACTTCCCATACACTAATAAATTATGATACAACATGGCAACATTTAATATTTAACTATGCGTTACATCAAAATACAAAATTCGTTAGTAAATCTCCCCCGTCTTTATTTGGGGAGTACGCGTAAACTTTTTCAAAACCTTACATTTCAACTAGCTATATAAGATAGATAATGTTTTTACAACTAAGTAAGTATGTACTACAATAAATACTTAAACCTGTTACATGTATTGAAGCTGAAATAAAACGGCATTATCCTTCAACGTTTATATCTATACTTTTGTAATAATATTATAAAACTGAAAAGTTTTTGTCGAACGCGCTAATCTCAGGAACTACTTAGTGGTTTGAATTGAAAAACCCTTTTGTATTCGATAGGCCATTTATCGAGAAAGGCTATGTTACATTACATTAGTCGTGTCATAGCCCATTGTACCTGCGCCCGATTAGTTAACTCTGAGATCGATCTTAGATAGATTATGACCTATGAATGAAAAGGGTATGTCAAGATCGCTCTCAAGATAGATCTTAGGGTTAAGAGTGGTTTATAAGTACGAGCCATAGAAAGTATTATCACTTAAACGGTAATTGACGTTTATATGTGCGTATAATTATTACTGCTTATAAGAATCTACTAATAATTCTACTTTTCTTGGATGCTTTAAAGAAAAATACGAACTCGATACTTCGAAGTAAATTGAAGGAAACTGCCGTCATATCAACTTTACAAAAAATTATTACTTATTTTATTATATATTTATTAATTGCGACGCATGCGAGAAACCTACGAACATTTCAATTAGGCCACAATTTAGTTCTAATTACATATAAGTACATACTTATATCACATGATTAAAAATCACATCATTGCCAATTTTTTTAATATTATATTTATTATTGGTAAAATCTTGCCCTTGAATTATTGTAATTTTAACTGATTCAATATTATAAATTTATTGTATATTATGTAAATCTTAATTGATATGTTGTAAGAGATATTGACTTTAAATAAAATCTTTATACTTTAATTAGGTAAAATCTTATCATCCGAACATAATAGAATATTATGAGAAATACAAAATAATTATATTTATTTTCAACATTTTTAAAGTACAGTAAGGAAAGATCCTTTAATTATTTTGTCTGAAAAAAATCACTTTTTCATTTTGGATAAAATCTCTTTTAAATTGTATTAGGCTTTTATAGAGTAGTTACAACTGTGGTTTCATTTAAAGTGGTGATGACAAAAACACATCGTTGGATAAAAGTATGCGACGTCATAAATTACTATCCCTAGTCTCTATTATTTTTTATTAAAATAATTATCGTATTAATAATATAAATAAAAATATATATAAAGAATTTTAAATAACGTCAACATCTCATTTTCCAAAAACCTACTTTACAAGAAAAATACAGAAAAAGATACTATGGAAGGAATTTAGCTAAATCTAGGTATAGCGCTACAATAAACAATTCGCTTTCATATTGTCTTAGGCGATTACAAAATGGCTTCCTTTATCATTGTTTGTTTCAACTAGATTTCTTCAAATATTGTTTCAACGATCAAAATTTCAATTACAAAAAACATTCAACAATTAATTTTACTAGTCTACGAGGGACCCATATTTGATTATTATAAGCAATTTCAATTAAATTTGGTCCTCCGTATATAATTTACCTAATTTGGTCATTATAGTGTCCATTTTACCGAGGAGGCCGCGAGTTCGTATCCCATGTTTGCTCAATGCTCAGGCAAATAAAATTAAACAACACTTTAAATGATGCTTATTTTATAAATAAGCTACAAACAGTCTCAATTTTTACGATCACTTTAATTTCTTTATAATTTACTAGCTAAGCTATTACTGCTGGGTAACATTTGAAATAGAAATACAAAGCTAAGTTATTAACAAGATATAAGTCCAATGAGACTATTTTAAATATAATATAAATTAAAAAAATGATATTTGACACTACAATATTTAAATAATTTTCGAACACTTTATATAAGTCTGTTATTACAAATAACTCGAACAATCCTTTTAAAACAATTTCATTAAATATTTGTCTAGGTACACCTAGCATCCTATTTTCTAGCATAATTATACTCGTAAATGAAACATCTAGGTACAGTTGTAGTTCTTGAAGTAGAAGTTCTGATAGCAATGTCACTTCTAGTAGTAACACTTGTAGTAGAACCACTACTGGTACGTACAAGATATACTTAGTACAGACGTAACGAATGTAATCTTTTAAGTATTCGTAAATGCAAGTACTTGCTGCCGTCATTTGTAAATGGAAATGCGAATGCAAATATTCAGTTTTTTTTATTTGACGTCAACTGTCTATGGCTTGGTGGTAGAGGGAGTTTTTGTTCCCCCAAGTTCAAATTACCTTGAATTAATGATTTATTACCCATAATAGAAATAAAGAATACCAAATAATAATCTTAAGGGTGAAAATATGATTACGAGGTAAAGCTACTTTTTCTAATAAAAAATTTGAAATGACAAGAAAAATAATTACCTAATTTAATATAATTTTCATATATTTTTTATCTGAATATTTGCAAATGCGAATGCAAATGATCGTGAATTGGTTTTATAGGGCAGTGCGTTGATCATAAACAATAACGGCGTCGGCGTCAAAAAACTGACTGTGAGACTTACTGAGCGCTATGATGGCGGCGTGCTCGCTGCGCATGCGGTTCTTGTATTTTTTGCTTAGATTCACCTAGAATTAAATTATTTAAACTTTTTTTTAAACATTTCATATCTAAAGATCTGATTGATCCACACTCTCCAGAGGGCAAGCTCCACTCGAGGAAATTAAATACTTAATATTTTCATTTTCTCGCTCTACGCATACACGTAAAGCTACATAAGTATTCAATACAATAAAATCATATTATATAATAAAATTATTAAAATTAATATATTTCTTATTAAAAAAATCTTACTTTTGCATATAACTGGTGTAGATCATCCTCAGTAGAAAGCGGACGAGGCTTTGGTCGAAGGAAGGCGGGTAAGGACCGCGTTTTCAAAGCATCGATACTCGCTGCCCCCTCCATTTCGTCTAACACTGATTATAAATAATAAATCTTATAATCACTAATCCTTAAAATTTAACTAATGAAATACTTATGAATAACTTTCAACGCTAACAGTATTATCTTTGTATAATTCTATTTTAAAAGTAATTTAATTATTCAAATATTTTTGATTCGAAACAAAATTTCAAACAGAACTTTTTTATTGTTAAAAATATTTACATATTAAAGTATTACAAAATATTATAGTAAAATATTTTTATGTACAGAAAAACAGCATCTCACGTCTACAAAAAGCAAGCTGCAAGCTATAACTTTCATAACACATGATCATCATTATAACAAACAAAATTAAGTTAAAATTCCACTAGGTATAATATTTATATTAAAAACAAACAATAAAAAAGCATACAAAGATAATTAATATAAATAAAATTATGAGCTATAACATCCAGTTCATAGATAATATTAGAAAAAATGCAAAGAATTCTTACTCCCACTCGAAGCGTACACATGATCGCGGGAAGCAGGTTCATGGTCTGAGTCGGGCACGCGGTTCACGTAGCAGTGACGGGGTTCACGCTCACGCCCGCGTCTACACTCCGCGTCGCCAGCATAACTTGCTGGACGCGTGTGTCGTTGGATTTGGACCTAAAATTATTTACTTTTGGTCACGCTTTATCCCGCATATTCAGGGTAAGCAGAGATGATATATTATTCACTTAATTCTCCATGCAGTGTCTGTATGCGAGACATTTCAGCAGCGGGTCTCAAATCCGTAGTTGCTCTTAATATAGGGGGAAAATTTAAATAATTCATTATCTCAAGAGAGGATCAAGACTACAAGCATTGTTTTTAACCCTGCCACGGCACCCTTAAAGGCATAATTACCCTTGAAATTCCAAGATATCTTTAACATTTAATAGTAATAAAAATTATAAAAATACCTCTGTGTGCTTTATTCTATAGTTTTCCTGATTTGTATATCCATGCCCCTCCTTTATAGTATAATGTTCTTTAAGATATTGTTCATCTGCAAAAGAAAAATTCTCATTGTCTATATTGGACTTGTATCTTATTTAGTATTTTATATATTTACCAAAAGATTTCTGATGGCGCGGCATTAGGCGGCAGTAACATATAATAATTAACAAAATAACAACGCCACAAATACCTCCAATAAGCCAAGACAACCAAACAATTATAACACGACCCTGGGAAAAAAAAGAAAATGTAAAATAAAATGAGTCTTCGTAACTGAGACTATCGATTTTGCAATGTATTTTTACCTGCAGAAACATTTCAATATTTACCAAGAAGGTAAAATTCGCCTCTTCTTGATCCCCAATTGGATTTATTTCCTAACATTTTATCTTGTTTAAATGATCAACTCCTACTTAAATCTAATGTTTGTAAGTTAAAAAATAACAAATTCCTAGCCTATTGTTTTATCATTTTTTCTTTCATTTCAAAGCCTTCGCGCCTGCGCCCTTTTTTTGTTAGTATTGCTATTTTCTACATATGAATAAAAAGAAACGTTTTACTAAAATAATATAATATATTTCTGAAATTTTTTCGTTACACTTCCTTATTTTCGTATATTTTGTTAAGCATAAATTATTTTGAAAAGTCAATGACCTTAAAATCATTAGGATATTAAATCCGTTTAACGAACCTGTCATCAAATTTCAATATGTATTAATTATCATGGTATTATATCTGAATCCCATAATATGCTTTAAATTGTTATTAATATTTATTAAAATACATAAGATATTTGTCTTATTTTATAACCTAACTTATGAAAAATTTAATTAAATTTTGTATAACAAAATCATTAAGTCATACAGGTGCACATATGCGAAATGGAACGTACAAAGTTCATTCTATTTCAATGCAAAATAGTTTTAATTTAATCGCAACTTGCAGATATGTACGTAAAGTATACGAAAACAAAGTCATTTTATTATTGTAAATTGTAAACAATTTTCTCAGCTGATTGTCGAGAAGCTAACGGTCGCTATCAAATCAACCCAGACGACTCAACTCATATCGTACGATTTTAACGTCATTGCAGTGAAGACATCAATATGTTAGCGTTAAATATTGCGTAAAAAAGCGGAAATCGTAAATAAACTGTGTTGTTTGCGTTCGACAGACGCGTACAGTAACTATATTTTAATAAATATAATAAATATGGAGAACATTAAGTGTTGTTTATTAATATTGTTAGCCTTCAATTTAGTGGCTCGAAACTCCTTGGGATTGTCGCCGGTTATTTTTAGTGAGTACTAATTGCATTATTTTTATTGTTTGCCGTGAACTATGACCATTCTAGAATAAATTAATATGTATACTTTTTTATATCAACGGAGAAGACAATGTAGGACCTATAAATATATTATTTATTATATGAAATATATCGCTCTTATGTACATGATAATTATATCGTTTGCTTAAAATATTAAAAATTAATGAAAGTGATCAAATAAATAGTCAGAAATATTTCTCTCTAAACTGTATTTGCTTTTTCAATATTTACAGTATTTTTTTATTAAATATTTATTTTAATACTATTCAGTACCAGGCGACGGTGGAAGTCAATTAGAAGCTAAAATTAACAAAACAAGTGTGGTACACTACATATGTGCTAAAACCTCTGGAGATTATTATAATATATGGCTTAATCTAGAATTGCTAGTGCCATTTGTGATTGACTGTTGGGTCGATAACCTAAAGCTAGATTATGATAATATTACAAGAACAACTAAAGATCCTCCCGGAGTTGAAATCCGAATACCAGGATGGGGGAATCCAGAACCAGTTGAATGGCTAGATCCTTCTCATGATTCTGCCGGATCATATTTCAATACTATAGGCGATGCATTAGTAAAAATAGGATATGTAAGGAATATATCATTAAGGGGAGCTCCGTACGATTTTAGAAGAGCACCAAGTAAGTGAAATTCATTTTATATTTTGCATGTATGCAAATTTTTGGGACCATGCATATTCAGTGGTGGAACTCAACACTGAACTCAGAGTCAGGACAATGAAGATAGTTTATTCTTCCTAGTTTTGAGAATTGAACCTACTACTGTTGCATTTAATTATTTATTTGTTTATGTGGTGTTGTGATGCAGTGGGTACCTGAATGAAAACTCGAATTAATTTTGGGTTTGGATAATCAACATAATCATTCTTCTTAATGGATTTAAGGAGAATAATATCAATGAAAATTGGGCAGAAAGTAAGGAATAGATTGTCTTGAAACTAGGTTCTATATGCCTATAGGGTATTATGCAGGAAAAAGTGTGGCTGCAAGAAACATTACATATATTTTTACAATATTAAATCCTTTCTTCTAGATGAAAATGGGGAATTCTTTGTAAAATTAAAAACATTAGTAGAAGAGACATATAATATGAACAATAAGTCAGCAGTAACACTGCTAGTACATAGTATGGGAGGTTCCATGGGGTTACATTTCCTTAGATTACAAAATCAAGGGTGGAAGGATCAATATATTAGAAGAATGATATCCTTGTCCACACCCTGGGGTGGTGCGGTCAAAGCTCTTAAGGTTTTTGCTATTGGTAAGTAATAGTTTTAAGAACATTTTTAATACCAATCCTTGAAATTAATGAATAATTAATTTGAAATTAAATGAACTATTTTTTAAATATAGAGTTTAGGTGGAAGGTGGATTTAATGAATAATTATTTTAAATAGATTTTTGATAACATAATTAGATTTTTGTTAAAATTTACTTCTATACATTTTCTAATATATTTATAATCTTAAATCTTATAATCTATCTTTATTGTGGAGGAAAATTAAAAGAAAAGGAAAATGTTTTATATTATTTAATCGATTTTGTAATACAAACCCAATACCACAGACACTGGGCTTATTTGCCTTGTTCGCGAGGTCACATTATTCCAGGCTACTAAAATATGTAAACAAAATTTCATCTGCCTTAATCAACGGATCTAATAAAATGCTGTCTTGATATGTATAGGTATAATATATTAAATCAGAATACAATTAAAATTGAAAAAAAAAATACATACATATGCTTTTCTTCTTTCTAAAGAACTTATGATGGCTTACAATATCTTATCTGTGTATAAAACTTTAATTATCATTTATAATATTTATCTATTATAACATTGTTTATATGTTATAAAATTTTATAATCTATTCAGGTTCTTGAACTCTAAATCGTCTTTAAGAAATTACTACACATGTTTATCATTGTCTATCTATTCATAATGTTGTTTTTAAAGATTACCATCATTTATAATAGAAATAAAAAGTTTATTTTCTATTTAATAAAATCTTGCGGGGCGATTTTATTGTATTAACAAACTGTATTCGTTTCTCATCAAACAAAAGAAAGTTAAGTTCCCGATGTTAAGTTCTGCCAGCCTCCATGCAGTGTCTTTAAATAGAACAAAAAATGGTGAACGGAGATGATTTTTGAGGAAAATAAAAAAATAACAACAACAAAAAATATAACAAAAAATAAAAATATGTTTATAACATTACTGTTTTATAAGAATTACCAACCACAATATTCTTCTATATTATATATCAATTGTTTTCTTTTGCGGTTCAAAATGGTACCATTGAATTTTACATTATATTTGTTTTAAAATTAGTCACGTGGCCATTTTCCTCGTAGGTACAAGTAGGTTTACAAAAACACCGCTGTCATAGTGATACAGCAATTCTGATGCTAAAAGGAAAAGTTTTGTTATATGTATGTTTAAAGGGATTTTATTTTTTTTGTTATTAAAGAAGTACCTATATAACGGGAAAATATATTTTTTAAGAATGAGTCACAACATAGTTTTTCAAGAGGCTTTAGTTATTTTGAACCTCGATCATTTAATTAACTTCACGCGCAAGAAAATTTAAATTATATTTATTATAAAAATAAAAAAAATATATAAGTATATTCTTTCTTTTGTAGTGGAATTGGAGTAGTTTGATCGTTTGATTTTTTTATAATAAGAGAATGCATTATCTCAACACTAGTCACTCCGCCTTCTTGATATATGCGATATAAAAAAAATAATGATCTAGTAAATATACATAACTTTTTGACCACCAGGTGACGACCTAGGCTCTCTAATGCTGAGTCAAAGTACTATGAGAACGGAACAAATAACATGTCCTTCCCTGGCATGGTTACTTCCTTCTCCAAACTTCTGGAAACCCTCGGAGGTTTTGGTGCAAACCGACAAATTTAACTATACTATTAAAGATATGCAGAAATTATTTACGTAAGGAATTTTTATTATTATTTTTTATGTGTTACATACATGTATGTGTTGTTTGATTATTATTGGTTGAATGCGATAGTTGTTTTGATTTTGGCTCAGAGTGAAAAGCGAAATATGAAAAATATGAAAATAAAGTAAAAAAGAATATCATTTTTAATATAGATAGCCTTTTTACAATTTTCAGTGACATGGAAGTACCAAACGCGTGGGAGATGCGAAAAGACACTGAAAAGTATTCGCAAGATTTTAGCGCGCCGGGAGTCGAGCTACACTGCCTGTATGGATACAATATTTCTACGGTGGAGAAGTAAGTAAATAGTAAATACGGTTTTTAGTTTCACGCTTTATACGTAATTAATAAAGATAACTTAGTGTTAAGATACTCCATTCCCCGTTTTTGCCGCAATTATGAACACCGACTACTAAGTGGCGGGATCCAGAAATTGACAGTCTCTCATTGTCTTACCTGGAGCAAGAAAATGAAAGTAATTTATTAATCCGATTGGGCTCGAATCTATGACCGTCGGCCATGATGGCCTTAAACAACCACCAACCATTTATTATACTATCGTAGTATTAGAAATCATCTTTAGTCATCTTTACATAATTTGAATCCGCAGCCATATTTCTAGTCGCTACATATGATAAATAATAATAATATTTTTTCAGATTAGTATACAAACCGGGCACGTGGTTAGACGGTACTCCCACACTCGCCACGGGTGATGGCGACGGTACCGTTAACTTGCGATCTCTTAGCGCTTGTGAAAAATGGGCGAAACCCTACCACCCACACTTCCCTAATTCTCCAGACCTTCCTGTGTCCCCAGATCTCTCCATTTCCCCAGACCTTCCCGATACCCCCAAACACCCAGACAAATCCTACTACTACTATAAATATACCAACGAAAATGATATTAATAATAATTATAGTAAAAAATATAAATATACACTCAATGGGCGTCAAATAAAGACTTTGCCTTTAAAAAATGCGGAACATTTAAAAATTTTACACGATCAGAGAGTTATTGATTATATAACTACTGTATTGAAGAATGATTGAGGGAAATTATGTCTTATTTTTGAAAGAATACTCAAAATTTTGCGAAAGGTGTAAGATGAGGAATTTAATTAGTTTTTCTGTATACTTTTTATTAGCTTCACATCGTTTACCGCACATAGCAGCAAGCAGATGAAACCTAGTGTTAAGACACTCCGTTCAAATTAAAACACATCGGTTTCCCATTCTCCGCCGAATTCTGGAGGTTGAGTGGGGTTGAGCGCAACGCCGCTCTTTGCTTCGTTATCAGAGATATTAATGTTTTTAAATATTAATTATATATTGCATTTCCTCCCTTTTGTAAGATCCGAATTACGCCACTCAACACGCAATGGCTTCGGGAATTTAGCGAAAAGTAAGGAATGGATTCTCTCAATGGAAACGGAGTGGCTTAACAATAGATTCCCAGGTCCCCTCTGCCTACCTTGACATGTGCGGGTGTATCCCGCACATGTCAGGGTAGGCAGGGTATGTATATATGTAGATAAAAAAATAGTAACAATCAAAAGATATCAAAAACAGAATAAAAACAATGTTTAAGCTAGTGATGTGAATAAAAAACTTATGTTAAATTAGTGTTGCGAGCACATAATGAGTCCTAGTTATGTAGTAAATGAGAAAATGTGATAATTTATAATCGGATCATACATACAAAAATGTTATGTATTTTTTGCTTGACGTAACACTTTGTTAAAAACTGATAAAATAAATATGATAATTCTGCTCTCTATTTATTCTTTAAAATATTAATTAAAAATGATTGTTTTTTTCTTCTAATATTTGAATTTGTTGTGATATAAACAACCTAAAAGTACGGTGAAATAATTATTTAAATAAAAAGTAACCTAATATAAAAATGTTGAACTAGCGATGTAGTATTGAATGGATTAATATATGTTTTGTTTTTTATTTAGCAACATACTAATTTAATAATATATGTGCTAAGTATACCTATTTATTCCTTAAAATGTATTAAAAGTGGTTGTATCATTTACTGTATAATATTTTAATTTGCTATGAATAAATGAAAGTTTCACTGTATAATGTTCATAGATAATAATTTCCATAAAAAACGATTATTTTTAATATTTTCTTATAAATACATTAATGATATTGTGATAATGAAGTCGTGTTACTACTTTAATAAGTACAGAGTAATTACAAGTTGTTAAAAATTTCTGACTGAGATATTAAAGTTATATTTTTTCTTCATTAGTTATTTAGTTATTCATTGTTAACAGAGTAATTTAATTTAGTAACAGAGGTTACATTATCGTGCTGTTTTAGTTATTGTTATTATATGTTTTTGTTTCAAGCAATTACCAATTAATGTTCTCTTCATTTTTACGATCTGGGAAAACAATATGGGGCGTTGAGTTCCGCCAATCAATACGCAATGTCTCAAATACGTGCGGAAAGCGGAGAACGTAGTGTCGACTGCTATGTGGGAATAAATAAATAAAGCTTAATAAGTTTTAAGAAATAAAAAAAGAAATGCTCAGTGTTTAGAAATTAATTACATTTTTGTACAGCATTATCTTAAATATATTTAAAATAATGATAATAGTGTTAATAATAGTAGTCTTACTGTTCTACAACCAATGCCAATATAAAAAGAAACTAACGCAAATTAAATTAGTTTAGCGAATTTAAATCATACATAGACATTTTGTTACTTGATTCAAACATGAGATATTCTTCCACTAAATTTTAACTAAAATCTTCCATTTAATATGCTCAAAATTTATATTTCATAACAATTATCAAATAAATTATTTGTGAAAATAATAAATAAATATATATCTCCATCATGCACACTATTATTATAGATATTAAAAATATATATATGTAATTATCTAATCGTATAAAAGAAGATATATAAACAATTCTATAATCTTACATATATTTTATGTTATAAACACCTACCTTACGGCTGTGATAATTAATTTGAGTCTCAATTAAACATCTTTTAAAAGATATAATTCAAAAATAGTAAAATAATAGCTTATAATGTATGTTATGTTAAAAAATATTTTTTCGTATTAAATAAAAAGAAAATAAATAAAAAAAGTAATTTTATTGTCTCCTTGTTTATGATTCAGGCCTGTCTTCATTTATCCTGCAAAAAATATATTAAAAATAAATAA
>FAPJ01021068.1:2622-13950 GCA_001485985.1 Heliconius ethilla aerotome | reverse complement strand
GTCGCGTTTACAATCTTACGCTTGTGCCTGGACTGGCCTCAACTAAAACTATTATTTATAGAAAAAAAAGCACACTGTATACCAAGATAGTAATGAAGTGAAGATTGCGTACAGACACCAACACGGACTGTATAAGCCAGGTTTCTAAATCAAGATATCTCTACAAATAGATTATCTTCGAGTACCTCTACGGCTGTAGCATTGCTGTAGTTTTTACGACTTCATTTAATTATAATATTATAATGCTAGATTACTATACGCATTTGTTTTTTGTATGGGCAATTAACGCGGCCGTATAATTTTCTTCACGCTATCGTGGAAGTGTTTTAGTAGATTCATGAGATATTTGCGATGGCATTGGATTCGATTCTAATGCTAGAGCTGTATATTCTATATTAAAAAAAACGTAGTGTTTTAACACTCCCAGCTTACTGCGTTAACTCGGGACGTTAGCTTCACTAACGTTAATAAAACAAATTGTATTGACGTCAGTCTACAAGCAGTGTGCACGAAAATTGGGCGAAGCGTGGGGATTTCGGAGTGTCTTAACACTAGAGTCCCTCTGTCTACTATTATATACAGCGTGTAAAAAAACATGTATAATAATAATGTAAACATTGATGTTTTTCTTTTAAAATTACCTTACCATATCATCTTAATGTTTATTGCACTGGTTTCAATTGATTATAATATACTTAGGTACTTGTGTACGGTACGCTAGATATATTTTTCATGCTCTATTTCTGTTATTAGTTAATAGAAACCTATTTAGTCGGCAAATATATTATAAGTATTTAGTGTACTGAACCCATCATTAAACAGTATATCATTATTATACGATTTGAGGCCAGACTTTGCGCAGGGGCACAAGTGTCCCAAGTCGTGCAACTGTAGAGGCGACAGGTTATGTGTTCGATTCCCACTCGAGGAAATAAAATATTTCTTCACTCCAGTAATGAGGTGGAGACCGTAGAGTTCGGGCGGCGAAAAGTGGTGAACGGAAGTGGACGGAGTGGATTAACACTAGGTTTTAAGGCACTCCGTATATATTTTACTTAAAATGCCATCTTTTACCTGAGGTATCCAAAGCTTAGATCAAATTTCTGTCCAACAATTGACTCTAGAATATACGAAAAGTATATAATAGAATTACTATAAATAAAGTTATGGTGAAAGTGTCTACAAAACGCCATCAAAGATTTCATTTTATTCACTAATTCTAGTTCTCTGTGCCAATTACAATGGACAGCTACAAGAGCAACAGTTACATCTGTCTGTCATTGTTATGGGATTTGAACGCGCAATTTAAGCTCTTTGTCGCGATGATCCAATTGGATGTTTTCGCGCGGATATAGAATAAATAAATGGTACAGACAACGCGCAGCTGCGCGTGCGCAGGGTTGGTGTTCCCATATTATTATTACGAATTCACATGTATTTACTAATCTAACGTATAAATATCAAATAATATATCACGATTATAATCTTGTTTTGTTGAAAAAAGCGAATTTTCCAGAGATTTTATGAGAATTTACATTTTCACACCTAGCGTTAACATTGTTATTATAAATTATTTGTAAGAAGATAAGCAAAGTCGTATGGTATATCTAGTTTAAAATCAAATTGATGGCCCTGGTCCATCATTAGCAGAGCGCGCCAGAGTGGAACCGCAATACGATACGTTTTTTGCGTCCCGCTCGCACGCATTCGCATTCGTCGTTTTTTTAACGCATCGCCGATTTCGTTTTATCATCCCCTTCGATTTAGATTTACAATTCCGAATTCCTTACACATATTTCTTCAATTTTTACTTCTGGTTTGTGTTTTTTTTTGTTTTGCGCTGCTAGAATACGAGATGATAAGTCGGTTTTAATTAAAAATCTTATGGTTATCTTGTGAGATACCATCGTGGCTCAGTTGGCAGGTCTTATTGATAGTTCGTGGTTTGAAGCTATCCACCAAGGGAATATACCTATTTACTGTATTACATATTGTTATTCCACACTTACGAAAGAAAAATACTTTTATAGAAATGTACATCTCTTGGACGTACTGAACGTATGGCTTAGTTGTCAGAGCGGTTGAACAATATTTAAGAGACACGGGTTGAAATTTTGCTACGTTCTTATTTTTGTACGTTGCGTAAAAAAGTATTAAATATATTTCAGTTTCATTGGTCAATGTAATGTGACGAAAAACGTAAACAAACCCATTATCATATTAAATATACAGGAAAAATCGATACAATCGATATTTTTATTTTACTTTAAAATGTTTCTCGTTTACGATTCTTCAATAAATGTTGTTAATTTAAATGTCACTTTAGCGGTCACTTACTTCTAGTTGGCCTATACAATATATACTCATATAATGTTTTATAGCGAGCTGTTGACCTAGAAATTTCTCAGTTCTAAGTAACAAAAGATGGCTACCAAAGATATGAATAGGACGCATAGTATTGACGTAATAACTCGATTTAAGCGCATTCAATGTGTAGAGACACCTGCAGTTGGTTTATTGGTTTGGTACAGTTAAAACAAAGAAATAGGATACAGCAGGTTCATTTTCCAGTAGAGTTAATATAGTAAAATTAGTTTTATTATTGAACGCGGTTTCTTTAAGCAGCTCCACTCGACCGCAGATGTGCGTGATAATGGAAAATATAAATACAAATTAAAATTCAATAAAATATGTATCCTTTCTTCCAACAGGAAACGCCGCTTACATTGAAAAAAGAACTAAAATATAGTAAAATTAAATGTAAAATCGCCGCAGGAGGTCCGATAATTTAGAATTTAACAAATGCTGCTCAAACCCAATAAATTGTGAGTTCGTTGACTCGAAAAATAAAAAAAAATATGCACGATATAAAGGAATTTGCTTATAAACTTCGCGATTGAACCCCAGTACCATGCGATAGCGTGTGCGACTCAATTAGCAGACACGGCGTGCCGACTCGGATCGTGTTTTTGTAAGGTTAAAACGGCATTAAGGTTAAAACAGTACCTTCTTTCATCACAACGTCACTTTAAACATACAATATCTAATTATAAGTTTGAAAACTTAAACTTTTAGGTAATTTTTCTGGAATTTTCTCAGAATATTATATTAAATGATTGTAAGTAATTCGTGGCGTAGAGCGTGAATGTAAACGCGACTAGTTGTGGGTTCGATCGCACCTCGAGGAAACGAAATATTTATTTCCATTTCTTCGGTCCGATGTCCACGCAAAGCACGGCGTTGAGTTTTGCCACTAAACACGCAATAGAACAACGCTCCAGAATTTGGCGGAAAGTGGGGAATAGTGTATCTTAGCCCCGTTTCCTCTGCCTATCCTGCTGTATGCGGGATATAGCGTGAAGCTGATTTTTTTAAAATTATATTATAATATAATCAATTTAACGACCTCGTTGAGCTTTTAAGTGACATTATTATTACTTGCCGTTTTGGCAAACACAAACACTTTATAATACCAATATGACATTATAATACATAGATCTAAATCTCTCCCAGTTCAAAATATCTACAGACAAAAAAGTAACGGCATGAGCAAAGGAATATTGTGTAATTATAATTATAATTATTATATTTTTAGTATCGCAGCTATGTGTTAGGTCGTTACTACCGTTTTGGTAACGAACAAAAACTAGATACAGAGCCGGCGGTGGAATGACATTTTTTGCTGAGGAAACCTGCGATAAAAATGAACACCAAATGAGTATTAATTCGCAGTGGTTAATAATGACATAAATATACTAGGTTCGCATACAGGTCGGGTATTTTTTTGTATTGATCTTAGATCGATAGAGAGATCGGTTGGACGTATTGATTGAAAAATTCCAAAGGCCTATTTGTATTTGTTTTTTTTTTCCTTTTGTTTAATTGCGAGAACTTCTGCATACTTCAATGCTAGCTTATGTTACATTTTTTGTATAGAAATCTCTTAAGTGCTTAACGTTCTTATCAGTTAGAATAATAATAAGTTAAATATTTATCAATTTTTATTGCTCGAATGATCGTTTGTTTTGGTTCATATGAGTAATCTATAAATATGTTATTAATGAACGTTTAAAATGATATAAAAATGTCAAAGGTCAATTATAATATGATTTATTTTAATTTCGTAGTGTTACTCTTATGGCTCGAGATAGATAAGAATTAAAATTTCACTTTAGATCTTTTTGTTTATAATAAAGCTTTTTTTGTTCATATATTGCTGTGTAGGCAGAGAAAACCTGTGAACATAGTATTAAGATATTCCTTTCACCATTAAGACACTTCCGTTCCCTACTTTCCGCCGAATTCTCAAGACATTGCCTGTTAAATGGCGGAGCTCAAGTCCGCTTTGCTTCGTTACCAGAGCTAGGAATTGTAAATAATAAATATTAAATATTTCATTCTCCTGAATGAGAATAGAACCGACAACCATCATGATTGCAATCGCACGTTTGTACCCATAAGCCACGACGGCCTCTATCAATGAAAAAAATGGTTTCAATTATTTCAGGTTATTTTATAAAGTTGTAAATTTAAAACACTCTGTATACATTAATTTTAATTGTACAAGCCGCAAATGCATTCCGGGCACACGTCCTGATTTCTTCACTATTAACCGATTTTATAAATGAGCAGTTAAATGTGGCTGTGGACTTGATTGTAATCGCGCTACAGCATTCACCGGGTTACATGTCTTGAAATTTTTAAATGTATACGAAATCATTCATGATTTATTATGTTTAATTATGATTTATACTGTTTTTATCTTGTACTAAGAAATTATATTACAACAATTTAAACAATTTTTTTTATACACTGATTATTTTTTATTACATAAAACTAATTGGTATCGATTTTCAACTCGATACGTATCAATGTCAACATTGCGTTAATAATCGTTTCCCAAAGCAAAAAACCATTAAACGCCAATCGATCTTTTAAGCCTCCGCCATAATTCCTAAAAATAATAAAAAAACACACTCATTATGTATGTGACAGGGTACGAGCGCCCCTGTTGACTAAGACCAGTATAACTTGGTACTTAGCAACCAGCATATTCGTATAACCCTGCTATTGTCGGTACATATTTGTAGGCTAAGTAATTTTGGTCGCGGTCGAGGAGACCAGTATAAAATGATACCCTATTTTGTGGACTTCGAAGGTGGCTAGAGGTCTTGGGCAGTCAGAGGGTAAATAAGGGACTGCCTGTGGGGGTGTTACGACCAGTCAGAAGCAGCTGACGTGGATTAGGGTGTCTTTACCTACAAATATGGGGTAGAAACGTTTTTCGGTGCCTAATGTTTATCAATTGTATAGTAGATGTGTTTAATTTTGTTATAAACGCAAACTGAATCAATTTGTGATCACACTTTAGTTGGAATAGTGGACTCAAATGGTTTTTTTTCTATCTAACTATTAAATTTGTATTTATAATTTGTATTTATAGATGCCTGTATTAGTAGATTTTTTGTGACTTTTATGCTTAATGTTTAAGTAGGCTTAAAAATGTACTACTAAGCATGTACAGCAAAAAGTACCTAATTAAAACGAAGTACAAATGCTAGAAGCATATAATTGCTTAATACATTTATATTATATCATTAAACTATATTACAATAACCGATATACATAGGTATAAACAATCATAATTATACATTTTTGACAGAAAAATGCCTAAAATATTTTATATAGGTATGGTATAAAATGCAGTATTATACCTAAAATGAAAATAGACATTTTTTTCCCTTAAAATAACTTTTAGAAGGTATTTCATTCTGCATAAACAATTTATAGCTTCTTCACCCCCTTATATTCAATACATACATATTTCACCCCGATCAAATGCCCTATAATTTCAGGTCTTAGCCAATTTGCGTGATACCCTAAGTCTAGAAATTACAACCCATCATAGTTTTTAATTAACGCTTTGTAGTTTAAAATTAGATATTACTTGTTACTTAATTGCAGCTCGTATATTTCATTTTAAAGCATTTTTTTTAAACTTTCACGTTATAACCGAGCCATGAAATGTAATTAAGTGAGCCTTTTGATCATTTACCTATTATGTGTATGATATTAAAAGTGTATAACCATTTAGTATGGTGGTTGATTTCTTGGTCATTAAATTGATGATATCACATTTGATTCTTATGCAGGTCGTTATTTTTCTATAACGTGTTTAACTGTCTTATCAATGGAGCTATAAGTTTAGGTATAACTTACTTCACTTATTTGATCACTATATTATGTTAAATTTATTTAAGTACAGAAGAAAAAAAAATATAATAACTACTAGGTACTGGCATAAATTTAAAGTAGAATTTTAATATAATTAAATTAAACATATTTCTAATATACTTTTATAGTAATGTTGTAGAAATTTACACAGGTATATTAGTAGCAATTTTAATATGATTTCTAATTTATTTTATTTCAGATGTTTTATCGTATTCTATTTACTTGTAAACCAAACTTAACCCCACTAAAGTGCTATACAAAAGTTAACCCCAAACAAAAGTATGGCGTAAATTCGTCACTAAGAAACTGTTATTTGTAGTAGATCAATCAAGATTACGTACCCCTTCAGCGTCCAGAGTTGTAATTGTTTCATCAATGTGTCGATGATTAGGGGTCGGTAATGGCGAAATCTTGTAATTTGTTTTGAGTATCGCCCCCGCTCTAGTATTAAGAATATCTTAACTTAATCTGATGTTGTTAGAAGTTTGGTGGATAAAGATATCTTAACATTTTTGTAAAAATATATTTTTTTAATTATTGTATCTTTTGCCTTAAAGTCACTCGCCTACCTACTTTCAGTACTAGGCAGCAGAACCTAATTCCGAATTTTGTCTTTATCTATTTATTTAGAAATAAAATAATAATAAATGGTAACACAAATTTTATTTTTCATAAATAAATCAATACTGCGATAGTTTTGTTATTTAATTCACCTGCATTTTAAATATTGTCTATTGGGTTGGGTTCGACTTCCCACTTTTACCGCTGAGATAAATATCTTTATGGACGAGTTTTTACTTTGTCTAGAGATCGAACTTGTGATAAGCGATCAAGTTTCAGCGTCCATTGCTGATTGTCACATGATAAATACTTACAGTTTTATTCACGCTAGTTCTTATATTTTAGATTTGTTTTATTTGAAATACTTTAAAATGATATAACTAGATTTAATGTATAATAAAATATTAGTCAAAATATTAATTTAAACAAAAAATATAATAAACCAATAAACTCAATAACATATCCTAATACCAATCGCAGTATTCGTTTATAAAATACCATAAGCTAATACTTATATGCAAATAACGCATCGATTCACAAACCCTTTTAAGGTATTAACTTTAAAAATTATATTAACAAAAGGCAAAACTCATTTTGTCCCGCAGATAAGTTATTAAACATTGGACCATTACACTTTAATTTTTAGCCCCGCGGGATTTAGGGTGGAATTAAAAAAGGCACCCAAAATGAGGGTGCCGAACGCCGAATGCCGAATATTAACTTATTTATTCATAATGTGGTACGTTACATACGTGCACGCAGTTGTTTAAGGGTTAACTTTAACTATGGAATCAGTATTTGTTCTCGTCAGCGTTGTTTAAAAATTGTTTTTTTCGCCGTCGAAAAACACTTTGGCCCGTTTATTTTCATATGGTGCGTGTACGAGTGCTCTGTTGTAAACACGGACGGTTATGAATACAGTGTTTGTTTGTTTGCAACCTCCTTAGCGGTGAAGTCATGGGAAATATTGAGGGTTGCCGTGATTGTGATTGTTCTTAATGAAAACGTTTAGCTTTGTACTTCAATTTGTGTTTATTTTGAGTTATCACACATGGATTCATCCTTAGGTATACCCTTCAATATTTGTTGTAGCAATAGATCTATTGGAAAAAGGTTACACGGGCACACAACCCGCTACTACATTGGAAGTAAACTGTTACGTAATAAAATTTGTGATATTTAAGAGGATTTTTAATAATAACATACGTTGTCTATAGGACATTCACATAACAATTGTAATTTTTTAAAGTTATTTATAAAGAAACATCTGCCTTTTCATAACAGATTAATCCGATGCATCTTAAGGCGTTTAAAAAATATAATCCATCATTTGGATTCATGAGTTCCAAACGATACAAGGTTTTGTATGAAAAAAATATATTAAAGGTATTAAACATTTCATAAGATAACAATGGGATATTTAGATGGTACGAAGAAACGTAGTACGTACGTAATTTTTTATAGCAGCCTACCCTAACTAGACCCCGAGAGCCCCGCAAGTTAAAACGTAATATCTACCCTGATATTACGTTTTAACTTGCGGGGCTCAACGCCGTAATTTGTCTTGTTACCAAATCGTGGAAATGAAAATAATTCATAGCAGTATAAAAACAATATAACATAAGATAATTGCTTTATAATTTTGCCCGGTTATAAATAAATCCCTAGACAATCATAACAGTAGTTGGCTACCTTAATCGTTGAAACAATATTAGTGGTTTGGAATGATGTTATTACTTGCACTTCATTCTACTCGACTGCCCCGGAGTGAGTCATTATGCACCACCTTTATAACCCTGCTTAATTCCTCCACAACCCTCTGAACGCGTTAATGGTCGAAAAACTGACCTTCTGGGCTGAAATGACCCCCGAGGGACCGGTTAAATGCTCAACTAACGCAGCGAAAGTATTGCCGTGTGAGGATGCGTGATTTGCACAGTTTATTGTTATTCTCGTCTGTTTGTTTATTTGGTTAGGCTAAAGTTGAGATATTGACGTTTTCTATATTCCGCTTATTTATATAAAGGTAAATATAAAGGAAATATTAAATATCTTGAATAATGATTGGCCACTGTGACACAGATGCTCGAGCAAAAAGACTTCGTACCCTAATTTTGACACATCATCGTTCCGTTCAAAATAATACGTTCCATAAACACAAGATTACACGTTTCGGACAACTGTCAAAATGGAATCACGCCTCCTCAGGTTTTATAAATTAATAAATCAGGACCGGCGTCCGTTAGTGACAAAAATCACATCAAAAATTACAGGTCACAAATCGTCACAGACCACGACCATAAATCAAGTTAAAGTCTTTGTGCGATAAAAAAATTAAGCAAACACCCTGGCCCGGCCTGGCCCGGCCGTCGTCTACCTGCTCTCGTATCTTTTGAATACTTTACTTGTATTAAAAATAAAATTTTCGAACACACGAATTTTGGGGCAAAAAATGAACGAAAAACTCTCCTTTCATTTCGTCTGTCTCCCTCTCGCTTGGTTTAATGTCTCGCTCTAATGGGGATAACGCTTCACAGACACTGAAGTACCATTTGAAATTTCTGATTTAGATTAGTCCCTTCCCACAGTTCGCCATGTGGTTCACATATCCAAGAATACGATATCCGATGAGTTTCCGACAAATCGAACTATTAGAAGAAATATTCCAAGAGAGGTTTAATAAAGATCGGCCCTCACGTTGGAATCTAGGGCGAACGAGTTCCGAAAGTTACGGCAAAATCCAACACCACTTCCATAAACTGGCAACCGTAAAATATTTATTTATTCCAGTTAGTTATGAATACTTTCCTATCATTTGCATATTTATGGCGCAGACGACACGAGGGTTAAGCAAACAAAAGGTCCCGTTCCGTCCCACGTCTAAGTTCTTTTAATTCCAGCTCCGGGTCTAACAAAAATTACAAAAACCAAACCTCATTTTATATAGCTACGTTTATGGTTACAATATTCAGTAGGAGTTGTTCTGTTAAGAAATATTTATGGCATTTTTTTGTTGGGGCAAGAGGAGAAATGAGTGATATCTGACGTTTACTATGGCGTCATAAAGACGTTTGTTCATTAAGTCCCTTTATAGCTGTTGTAAAGATGGTGAAATATATATATTCGTACGTCGTGGTCCTCTAGGAGTCGCCAAAACAAGCGGGAGCTCCGCCATCGCCACGTGGCCAAGGCGTCGCGCGCGTATGCTATAAATATAAATTTTGTAACAGAAAACACCATGTTAAAACACTATAATTTTGAACATGAACTACTTCAGTAGCCGAGGACCGGCCAGACTTTTTAGGTGAACGGTAAAATGAAGAAAAAAAAAACAACAAATCACCTGCGCGCCGTCCAACGTATAAAAAGTTATTAAATAGGAGGCAACTTAACTAAATTACAAAATTCAACCTTTACGCATTACAGAATAATTAAGTGCGCGGTGTTCTGCGCCGGCGCACAAATGTACGTCCTATGAAAAGTTTGGACAAGCGTCAAAATGGCCTGGAACGATTGATTTATTAAAAGTCCGTTGAGATCGATCGGTGAGCATCTTAGGTAGCCTTTCCATGCCTTATTTTATCTTATAAATAGATTTTTTTATCACAAATTATAGGGTACCCCGTTTGGTAGCGATTTTGATGGTCGCGACCACCGATATGTATGATAATAAGTAACGTTTAAACGGCCATTTCATTATGCGCCGTAATATGTGTTTAACAGGGTTCCTTATTTAACGTCCGAATTGTGTCCACGACGGCATTCGATTATAACCTTATAAATTTAATTGAAGGTTCCGTGTTTTAATTTAACCAGGTAGCCCAGTGACGTGAAGCGACAAACTATCATCTTATTTTTATCACCCAAATCTATAGCATTTTACGATGTAGGTAAAAACATCTAATAAGGAACTCTTATAACATAGATAAATATTCCCCCAACCACTATTTGAACCCACTATCATCGCGTTCACACATTCAGCTCACGTCCTGCCTGAGTTTATTTAAAAAAAACTGGGTTATGGCGATCCTGTCAATGTATCTTTACGCGTCCTTAGCTCCTAGGGAGCGGACAAAAGGGCTTACACGAAGCATTTATTCAATTATACAAACAATGCTGTATTTCGCCTGAAAGTGCACAAAGGAATAATAAAAGCCAGGTACAATTGTCACAAAGATATTTGGGACAAGTCAAAAGTTATACTAAAAAGTGTTTATTTTTATGGGATTTTTAGTATTGGTTGTAAAATAGAAATTTTAACATAATGGGTTCTATGTAATGTGTCCTCGTTGATGTGCACAATGAATTAGGATACAAAGAATTAGTCGTTTTTACTTAATTGCAGTTCCACAAGCGTGCGACTGCAAACACCACAGGCTGTAGGTTCGATTCCCACTCGAGGAAATGAAATATTTTATATTCCCATTGTCTTTGCTCTGGTAACGAGGCAAATCGCGGCGTAGAGTCCCGACATTCAACATGTAATGCCTTCAGAATTCCGTTAAAAGTGGAGAACGGAAATATCTTAATGGG
>FAPJ01021025.1:0-15700 GCA_001485985.1 Heliconius ethilla aerotome | reverse complement strand
CTAGTGTTAAGAAACTTCGTTCCCGTTCGTTATATACTTCTGTTCCCCACTTTCCGGTGAATTCTAGAGGCATTGTGTATTGAGTGGCGAAACTGAACGGCGCGCTTTTGTCTCGTCACTAGAGTGAGGAAATGAAAATATTAAATATTTCATTACTTGAGTGGGAATCGAACCCACAACCTGTCACGTTTATAGTTGCATACTTGTGCTATTGTGTTACGTTTAGCCTCATGCTTTGAATTTAGAAGGAAGCTGGAGAAGAGTGTCTTAACATTATGTTCTCTCTTCCTAACCTATTATATGGGGTATAGCGTGATACTAAAAAATGCTGATTTAAACTGCTACTTATTAAGGTTTCAATATAAATTACAAGAAATTCAACAATGAAATACTTCAATAGCCATTGTAAGGGCTATTTGAAGATAATTCTGTACTTTACTTCTCGTAAAACATTTTCGATATGTTGTGGTTAACATGACTATACACACTAAACTTCTAGGAATATAATATAGCTTTTTGTATTTTTTAGTTTCAAGAGGTACAGTACAGTCGTATATGGCAGGGCAGGCAGAGGAGACAGAGTGATAGGACACTGTAATCTCCATGTACCGCCCAACCTTGTGAGACATTCGGTGATAAGTGGTGGAACTCAACGGCGCGCTTTGTCTTGCTACCAGAGCCTTTCCTTCCTTCCCCCGAATGGCAAACGCCGCTATGCTGCATAACGACCACGTGTTTCATATAAATATGATAAAAGTAGAAAGCATTAAGTGATTAGTATCTCTTCTTGTCTTTTTCTACGTTTTCGGATATGATAAATAGCGGAACATTTTTTGATTTTAAAAGTATAAGCTTTCCTAATAGTATTTACAATGAAAAACTTACCTTTTAGGAGGCAAATATAGTTAGCCTATGATGAAAATTGAATGCTAGTAAAGCTCATATACCATATGTAATTTTTAAAATAAAAAAGAAGATACTTCAATAGATACTTCAAACGGAAAATATAGCTAGTTTTTTCTGGAAGACCAACTTTAGACCATAGTCGGTCGGTCGTAAAACGTCTTCCATGTACTGCGGACAACATTGTTCATTTCACTTCTGAATGGGAACAGTGAGGCAATTTTGTAAGCAACGCGAATCTCTTACATCCAAATTGTATTTCATTGGTGATTTTACGGCTTAGCTTCTGTGATAAACATATAAAAGTTGACGTTGACTTTAAAAAGTTTCTGAATGAGTTTTCTCTTGCGATTTATTTGTACATGTAATATTCAGCGTCAAGTCAAGTCATTATGTGTCTATAGTATATTGACTGAGCTGAGGTTCAACGAGGGGCACAAGGTACAAGCATTGTGGCTTCGATTCCCAATTGAGAAAATGGAATATTTATTTTTTCCCTGGTAATGAAGTAAATCGCGATGTTGAGATCCACCATTCAACACGTAACATCCAGGTTCCCTCTGCCTACCCCGCTAAATCTTACAAACCAATCAATCAATCTAATCCCAGGAACTACTGGTTCAAGTTGAACAATTCTCTTAATATTGGATAATACTTACTTTCCACTTGACAACGTGGACGAAGCCGCAAATAAATGCTTGGCTTTTAAATAAAAGTCCAATATTTTATTTCACTTCATTATTTTTCAATACGAAATGATAACTTTAATAAAGAAGCAAACTGCGAATAAATGAAACTCGCTAAACCATTATACCCCGGTGCGACTTCAACAATAACTCGAGGTATAAAAGAATTAATAAAATTGTTAATAAACTTGTCACGCTAACGGCGAAAGTTAATTTCCTGTTTCGTCCTCTTCGTGTGTACTTTACTTGTTGACCGTTGGAATACTGTCATATAATACTATAGGGATTGGTTTAAATTGTTATTTATTTAATTATGTATTTAAAAATATACACTATTTTTTAGAGTGTGTATGAGTGCAATGTTTATCAGCTTTTATAAGTAGTACTTCCCATTCATTTAAAATCCTGAAATTGGTGTAACCCTCGGTTGGCGAGTCCGTCTTGAATTTGAAAAGTTTTTTAAGCTTCGTGTTGTATTTCGCATATAGCAGAGGCAAAGGGAACCTAGTGTATAAGATACTCCGCTCCTCGTTTCTCGTCCAATATTCGAGATACTTGTATTTAACTAAGACGATAAAAAACAACATTGCCCTTTATCTTATTTAGAGTATTTTCTATCTCCAGCATCTCAGTCAATGTGACAGTGCCTAACAAAGAAAAATGATTGTTTATTTGTCTAGCACTCGCGGCGTGTTTACCGCTGGGGTGGTAGAAAAATCTCTCCACTTTGTGTGGTTTGCACCCTAAAATTCTTTGTGGAATTTCGACTTGAACACGTCCGCCTTAAACTACATACTAGTGCCTTGCTTTGGCATGACACGGTGTTTTTAAAAAAATATTTACCAAATATATTTCAAAATATTATAAAACGTGTTTTTCTTTCAAACTTCTTGTTAAAGCTAGTTGTGGCACAGGGACACAAGTGTGCGATTGTGAACGCAACAGGTTACAGATTCGATTCCAATTCGAGGTAATGAAGTATTTAATATTTACATTTCTTCGCCCTGCTAATGAGACTAAGCATGTTGGTGAGATCTCACCACCAACTCAACACGCTTAGCCTCAAAAATTCGGGAACGGACGCGTCTAATATACGTATATTATTAAAAAAAAACTATTTTATTAACAATATTTGCACTTGAATAAGTGAAATTCGATATCACAACCGTCGCGCACTACACCCCTGCTTTTTAACACAGCTAGCAATATAATATAGTATACGTATCTACGTATAATTTGATATCTACAGACATAAAATTACAGGTTATCAGTTAGAAACACCCTCATTATCGTCTTATGTCTTTAATCAATTTCCATCAATGAATGGCATTACTTAGCAAATTCAAAGGAGGATTTTGAATCCCTATGATTGCACTTTATTCCCCCTTGTATGATACTCTTATTTAGGGATTTATTATGGGTTACAAAATTATTATTTATATATTATGAATGTATATTTGTATTGAAGCTGTCTTGACGCTGGAGTACAAGCGTAAATATGAAGCGAAGAAGTTTGTAGGTTCGATTTTCGCTCGAAGAAATCAATTGAGAAATTGCCTCGCTTTGTTTCGTTACCAGAGCTCAGAAATAAAAATATTAGATATATAATTTCGTCGAGTAGGAATCGAACTCAAAACCCACGTTTACAGATACCCGCCTGTGCGACACTTGTTTTTTAAATTACTTATTAAAAAGATCAATCATTACACCTCAACATATAAATACTCGTATGTAACGTCTTCCAATACACGACAAAGCTCTTATCTAAATCCGGCGAAGCTTTTAAAATCAAGTACAGCTTTCGCAATAAAAGTCAATTTGGAATCACATCCATACATCCAGAATTGAGATCTCTCTTTGACTTCATAAATGCCACATAAAGCGTTTAATTTACGAAGTTACTTCGTTACAGCGAGTGCGATGTGACGTTTACGGGATACTCATAAACATTTGATGACGATTTTTGAATGGCAATATGACTTATATGGCTTGTATTTTAAAGTTTTATCTCTAAGCAAATTACCGTCTGGCTGTAAAGGCGACGGTCGTTGCTTCGATTTTCATTGACGGAATGCATTTTCATTTCCTTACTGTGGTAATAAAAGAAAGCGTGGCGTTGACTACTCTACATGTAGACGTTGGACGTTGACCACTCCAAAATTAGGGCGGAATTTAGAAATCGGAGTATCTTAACACTAGGTTCTCTTTTACCCTGCTATGATTGCGGGAAAGCTGTAAATAAAAAAAACCCCTTAATTTAAGAATTCCATTACATTCGTCGTAGCGTGTGCGATGTGACGTTAACACGACGGCCATAAACATATTTTGATGACGACTTTTAAAGCCAATATGACATATTATATGACTTGAATTTTAAAATGTTATCTCTAACGATTTTTTTTTCGGTCTAATCTTACTTAAGATTGTGTATGTTAAAATAATTTTCATATCTTTACTAATTTCTGTTTAAGTAACGGTAATTGTAGTCGAACAAATTAAACCAGAGCTTCACGCTTTTTCCCGCATAGCAGGGTAAGTAGAGGGAATAAGTAGTATTTAGACACACTGTTTCCTGTTTCCCGTCCAATTTTCTAGACCTTGCCTCTTGACTGGAACTCAACGTCATCAATTAAAATATAATGATTCCCATGAATGAGGGATCGAACCCACAATCATTACATATCGACTCACTGCACCACGATGTCCTCAAAAATCTAATTTAACATTAATTTAACTAAAATATTAATCACCACAATACCTCCCAAATAGAAATTATCAATTGAAGTGTGTATTCCAAATGAATTAGATAGCGTCCGTTTTGTATGACATCATCGAATGTATCGACAGTGGTCAATATTTATAGGGTCCTTACGATATATTTCGTATGTGTACATACTAAGCTGACCAAAAATATATAAATGGAATAAAATTATATTTAAATAATTTTGATAGGGGCAGTATTGTAAACCACCGTTTTTCTCCTGCATATCGAGGATATGAGCTATGGGGCCTATATATGTATCTCCAACTAATCAAGCAAATTACCACCAAGACCTTTTTTTACGTTCTCGCAGTATCCCGCAATTAGCTTACTGGGTAGTCAAGGGCAAACAAATATTACGACACTCCGTTCTTCATATTTCATTAAATTTTCGAGACATCGCGTGTTGTCCACCAGAGATAGAAAATGAAAATAAGTAAAATAATTCCCTCGAGTGAGAATCGAACCCACAATCATAACGTTTAAAGTCAGATGTTGTCCCACTGTACCAGCACGGCCCTACGTCCTCTACCTACCCTGCTATATGCAGGAAAGCGCGTGATAGCTAAAAAAACCCATCTATCACTATTATCCTCCACTCTGTACAAACACTGCATTCGGCGCTTTGATGCATGAAATGACGTCTAATTAACGATCAGGTCATTAGTCTCTATTGATACCAATTACGTGTACGCGATAGAGTTCCGCGTCAAGAGTCGTTTGCGCGTTGAGCACTCAATTTACTATAGTTTTAGTGGAAGTTAGTGGATTTTTATTAAATTTAAATGTGATTTTGGAAAATTATTGATAAATATTAGAAAACGTGAACCTAAGTGTTACGGAGTGTCCGCTGAATTCTGGAGGCAGAACGTGTTGAGTAGCGGGAGTCAACGCCGTGCTTTGCCTCGACACGAAATATAAATTTAAATAAATCCGTCAACGACTTTAAAGTTATTTTAACTAATCTTCTTTTGAATATCTTTGCAAAGTACCTAATGAACATAACACAATTTTGACCTGATGAGGCTCACAGGAAAGCTGAAAAGGTGGCATTGAAAAGACTTGTCATCTCTGCCATATCTGAATGGGCACGAAGCTCTGCCATATCAGCAATGAAGAAACTGAGCAGTAAGAAGATAGTTTTACGACAGTCATTAAAATGGTCAACTCTATATTATGAGCCATCTCAAATTTCATATCAAAGTAATAACAATTTATAATTATTATTTAAGCCTTAACTTGATCTATTAATTTAACAAGTTATTTTATTACACAATTGTAAAATCAATATAAAATTAAGCTGTTGTCAGTGCGATGTTATCTTTTATTTAGCAGCTTCACGCTTTAGTAGGGGTAGGGGGGAAATATGGAGCTTGGAACATCGTTTTTAAGTCAATCTCTGTCTATTTTTTTGATCTCTCTTTATTTCCACCTTTTTATTGAATTAGAAACTTTGCGTAAGCGAGTTGGAACCCAACGCAAAAATATACATTTATGAAAAATATACAAAAATTGGAACATATATAACGAAATTTTATCAAATTCCTTTTGGAAGTGCTTTAACCACTAAGTCACACGTATTTTAACAAACAGAAGAGAATTTCAAATTCCGATACGTTAAATTTTTTATAAGTTTTCTAAAAAAAGTACCTACTTTAAAATATTGTCATAATATCAACAAAAGCTTACAATATATTTATAAACGTCAACTACAATAGTGGAAGTACCTGCATAGCTGCATAGCTGCAGTGACTGAGCTAGTAAAGCAATTCACGAGATGTCACTATCTCAGTCTGAATGCTTCGGAGATGTCTCGGAGCATTCCCGCCGTGGCGTGTCCACTGAGATATCTAGTATGGTAGCATTGGAGCTGTAAAATTACGCTTTGTAAGTAAATATATTTGTGGTACAATAAATATATTTAAAGATAAGGATTTTCCTCACTGGTAAGACAAAATGCGGTGTTCAGCTATATCCTTAAACACGCAGTGATTTAAAAATAAGGCGGAATGTAGAAACAGAGTTTATTAACATTACTTTCTCTTTGCCTACCTGCTAAGTGTGGGATACAACGTGGAGCTAAAAAACATGACATATAATAGATTAGAGTTTCCACTAACCAACATAGCTTTAAGTTGGATAGGTTCATTCTAACTGTTCTAAAAAATAAAATTATAAATTAAAATAAATTAATTTACATAAATATTATCTTCTATTTTTTACAAAATCGGTTACGCTAGCAACATATTACGTCCACTTCGAAGTCTACCTTAGATCCAGCAAGTATGTCAAGCTACGAACATTGTGATCATAACACCGACCGGTGCGGCATCTGTGAGTTCTGGTAACTACCTCTAATATCTACATTTTCATGCTATTTAATGTCTACGCGCAGTGCCTGGATAAATTTCAAAACCTACAGCTGGTACTATTACTGGCTGTACGTTCTCTCATTTCATGGACAATTATAATATTGAAATTTAGTTTTTCTTTTATTTATTTGTCTTTTTTAGAAACATAGTAGGCAAAAGAAAGAAGAAACACAGCGGGGAAATCAAAATAATTGATATATAATAAAACTTCCCACAGTTTTCCACTGCGCCACAATGGTCTAATTATTTATACATGAACATTTTTTATTAATTATGAGCTCAATGCCACAATACGAATTAATGTAACTAATTGCCGCAATCAGCACAATTAAATTCGAAATCTAAATTATCTATCGCTTAACAAATAGACTGTGTCAAACTAATCACTCTAATGCGTTTATCATGTAAATTTTGTTACTCTGTTATCGCGGTACAATCGCTGTAAACCTGTCGGTTTTCATCAATATTTTCTCATAATATTTTATTTATGAAGCCTTTTAATATTGAAGTGAGGAATGGAGGTAACACTAGGTTTCTTATCCCGCTTCCTATCCCGCTATAGCATCCGCACGCATAGGATATAGCGTGATGGCTTTTTTTTCTCACAGAAATCTCATATGTTAGAATTGTATTGATATGTGTGTATCCTTGTATTTTTAGCAGTACAATTGAAGAACGTAGGCAGCCATTTTTAATTAATAAAAGAAACCCACGCCGTGTTTTTATCTGACTGCAACGAAGTGCAAAAGGAGAGTTATGTTTATTCGGTATTTTCAATGCTAATTATTAGAATTAATTATTATTATCAACATAAATTAAATCCAATCTCCTTCCAGTACACACGGCGGCAGCTATGCGTCGTTTAACTTTGTAATTGGTTAATTGATTGATTAGTAGCGTCCAGGGCTACTGGGTTACTGTCCTTTTGAATATTCATTTACTTAATTATCTTACAAGGTGTAAGCACTAATTGTTACGATGACTGTCCTGTGGCGTAGTGGTAGCTTGTTCAATGGTAACGAGTTCAAAATTAAATGTGTTGTTAAAGTAAAAGTGACATTTTATATTTTTTCTTAGCTCCACGTTGTATTGAGCATATGGAGGAGATAGAGGTAACGTAGTGGTAAGATATTTTACTTAGTTAAAGTTTTACCATAGTAATGGATATTGGAAAACGAATCAATATATCCTTTTTCTACAGCGTCACGTATTTTTTTAATGTAAAATGTTTAACCTAAACAAAAAGGAAAGAAATTACCATTTTTGTCAAGGAAATTGACAACTGACATTACCATGATGTTTTTCTTCAGCTTAAGGCTTTGTCTCAAAATTAACAGGGCTAGCAAAAATAACTTAATATCAAGATAGTTCTCTATTTTCTGTCTAAATTCGTGACAGCGGCCATTATAACGCCGCACTGTCTTGGCAAAGTTGAGAAATGATAATAATTCCACCGAGCGTGAACTGAACCCACGACTAGAACTAGAAACGTTAACTAGAAATAATTTCTACTGCAGATAAACCCACTCAACAATGAAAAGAAGTGTAAAGTGACATAAAGAGTATATAAATACCATTAAAGAGCATACAAAAGTAAACAAAATTATGCAAACTATCTTACAGTTTCTCGACAAATACTCAGAAACAGCGAAGTTTCGTGAATCACGTCGGTATTTATTTAGGTTGTCTGACTCATTTCCTTGAAATACTAGATTGCCAGACATCATGTATTGCTATTAAAATGATTTAGTTGATATTAGTTTACTTAGAAGTGGACATGAAAACCCTCTTTAATATGAATGAAAGGCGTTTAGTTCTTATTTCCTGTACTAAGTTTCATAAGAGGCCGGTCGTGGCGAGACCTAATCCATCCAAATTGTAAATAGTCTTTTCTTATACATTTAACTTATTTTTTATGAAATTATATTATTGATAGCTAATATTAATTTGCAGCGAAAGAGAAGAACGAACTATGGAAATACTGAAGACGGTGGCTCTTAACATGTTTAGCCTTAAGTTAGTTATTTTTATTAGCTAGGCAGAAGAAACCTTTCTCAATTAATTTACTATTAGCCGACACACGAATTCTTTATTTCAAATACTTATTTAAAAAGTTTCTGAGATCAGCGCGATTGACCAAATAAATTCTTCAGCTAATTTTTTTAGCTTATGACGTTATTCCGTACATAACAGAGAAGGCAGAGGGAACTTGGGAACCTAATGTTAAGACACTCCTTTCCCATTAAGATCCTTGCATAACTTTCCAACGATTTCTAAAGCCATTACGTGTTGAGTTACCCTTATATATTTTTTTATTTGTACAAAGATTTTTTTAAAACTAGGATTGAATCCTTTTTTAATCCAGCTTAAATCCAGCTTAATTTAAGTTCTACCTATTAATTTTAGTTGGCATATTAAATAACATACGAGTACCCTGGAAATATTATTTGTTTTGTTTCAAAGTTATGTTTGTTAAGTGACAGATATATCTCGCCGGGCGCGGGGCGCGGGGCTGCGCTTAAAACACTCGGTGTAATAACGCTCTATAAAATAGATATGCTTCACAGAGTAACCTAATGTAACTTCATCTGCTCTTAAAATATATATTTTTTAATTAATTTTGATTCAGCGTTAAGTTTCACAGAACATCACACAATACGTCCAGAATTTGGCGGAAAGTGAGGAAGTCGTAATGGGAACGGAGTGATAACGGAGTGATAACGGAGTGATAACGGAGTGATAACGGAGTGATAACGGAGTGATAACGGAGTGACTGATATGTCCTAGGAAGGTAAAGCGTCGCAATTAATATGTTTTGGTAATGTCTATCCCACCAATATTATAATTATTTTATTTACCTAAGTTCCGCGATCCAACTTTCATACTTAACTTTTTTCAATTTCTTAATAATATCAATAGTTTATAGTTTTTGGGTCCTTTTCTGTGTATATGTTTAATCCTCTACCTCGACATAAGTAGTTTCTAGGTCACATGTAAGTGGGTAGGACTATATATAAAAATGCCAGTCTTCATCGATAACCATTTGAGCTAAATTTGCTTTATTTATTTAATAATTTAAATATCTTACAAGCTAGGGAATTCTTAAAATTCATGCATGTAGATTAAATACTTTACGAATAGTGATGGGCTCACAAATTTATATATTTTTATTAAGTTTTAAATAAACAGCTTAGTTAATCATTTATGTAACAATTTATATTGTTTTTGCTTAACGTTGCATCCTACATATAGCAGATAGCATCTGGGAGTCTTGTGTTAAGACACTACATACTCTTTGTGACAATTCACTTCTGTCCGCCGAATTCCTGAGGCATTACATGTTGAGTGGCGGAATTCAAAGCCACGCTTTGCTTCATAACCATTAATATTTCTTTCTTCCGAGTGAGAATTGAGCCCACACCCATCGCGTTTACAGTGGCACGCTTGTGGACGCCCGCCCTGCACCACGACGTCCTTAATAAATAATTAATTAAGCTCAAATTGAATAGCTTTGATCTATAAGTGTATGTAATATAATATCTCCGCGCGTCCTCTGCGTTAGCTTACTCTACATTTGACTAATGGCGTACAACAAAAATAACACTTTGATTTGTTACTTTAAATCCAGCACTTTAGTGTACAAGGGACGCATACGATACGATACGATCAAGTGCTTGAATTTAAGAGTACGGGTAGATACAGGTTCGATTTTCATATTTTCAAAATATTTTTATTTTAGAGAATAATAGTAGTTCTATTAATATATCTGAAATAGATAAGAAACTTGTGTATAAATCGATCATAACTCTTTTTTTTTGTTTTATTATGAAAATACCTGTTTTGTATATCACCGTTTATCTTTTTACTTTTAATTGTGTATGTGATTATCTAATATATAATTATTAAATAATAAATCTTGTTAGTATTTTAAGAGTAGGCGGAGGAGACCTGGGAGCCTAATGTTAAAACATTCTCTTCTCCATTTTCCACCAAATTCTGGCAGAATCTGGCAAATTATATATAATTAATAGATTCCGTTAGTTGTGGATCGTTTTTTTTTAACCAGGTAAAATGTGATGTTACAAAAGTCGTGCGTTATGAAACAAAATAAATTTTGATGGGTCCGAAGGATCTTAGGTTCATTGGGTGGTCTGATACTTTAATGAGGCTTAATGCGTTTTATTTTAGTAACATTCAATGCGATAGGTCAAGGATCGGAAATGGTTTTTAATGAAAAAATATATATATAAATATTTATTTTTAAAAGTGTACATAAAACATATGCTATAGAGATAAACTTTGGGAATGGTTTCAAATTATATAGTCACTTGAGTTACATTGATTGGAGGTTTTGTTCTACTAATACTAATGTATTCTTATGAGTTTGAACTTCTTAGGTGTTTTCCCGCATGACATTGTAGTAGGAACCTAGTATTGAGTTCGTTTACAATTCTCCGCCTAATTATTGAGATATTGTGTGTTAAGTAGCGCAACTTAACGCCGCGGTTTGTCTGTTATGATTCCCCCGAGTTATTATCAAACATACATCTTTCATATTCACAGTCAGATATCGTGCGGTTGCACCAAGACGGCCTTAATATTACTTAATATAAATATGTATAAGTAAAAACAATTCATTTTTATAATAGTTCTGTCTGTTAGTTGTGGCAATGGCATCACCTCCAGGCTACTACCATAACGGATTCGAAACCACAAATATTATCCATGCTGGGTAGTGTCAGTATAACATATCACTGAGCAACTACTGAATTATCTAAATAGATGGACTCCAGGACTAATATATGTTTAATTAAGGTGATGAACTCAACTAACTATATAGATTCTTTAGAAAGTATGCTTAAACCATACAAGTTTCGACGTTTGTTGTCTAATTGTATAATGTATATTTTATTTAGCTTCACGCTTCTATCCCGCAAATACTAGGACGGGCACAAGGCACCTGGACAGCGAGTGTGTTTCGAGGCGGAACTTAACGCCGCCCTATCAATCGTTACCAAAATTTAATATTTAATTTCCTCGAGTGGGAATCGAACCCATAATAATTAATAATTGCATTGTATGTGAAATACTAATGTCAATTGATGCTATAGAAATATATATTTGGACCAACAAGAGCTGAGTAAAAGTGAAAAATCTTGAGAGCGTCTGATACTTGTTGCGTACTATTATTTCACATAAAAGATTTTATAACTTTAAATAATTATATAAAAAATAAATAAAACACCAAAACAATTTGTACACATTTTATTTATAAAATATCACAGTTTTAAATATAATATTTACATTTTCTTTTTTTCATACAAAAGCTTTCTAAAAAATCTTGGCAATACGATAATACATAAATGCGATTAAAATTGGCATTAGCTCGTTGAATTTTATTCAGTCGTGTTCCTCAGTCGCAAATGAAGAAGTAACATCAAAATTTATATTACACTAGAAGAGTCGGTTATGTAAAGTATGTAAATTCTTATTTAAAGTTTCATTCTTAAAAAAATGGCAGTGAAATGTTTCTTGTTTTTTTTATTTTTGGCTTCACACTATATCCCGCATGTAACAGATTAGGCAAAGGGAACCTAATTAGGACGGAGTGTCTTAATTAGGTATTTTTTTGTTTTACAAAGAAAAAAATATTAATACTTACAATATTATGTATAATATAGATAAAAATTGTAATACAATTAAAAGTGCAAAAAGATTTGAAGCCGTGATATTGAGGTAACATTAAGCGTCCGTCATTTTAAAAAATACTATTAATATATTCGTATTATATATATTTTTTTAGTTTCACGATGTGTCCCGCACCGCACAGGGGGACCCTGGGTACCTAATGTTAAGACACTCCCGTTCCCCACTCTACGTTACGTACGTTGGCCTCATAGTTGGTAGCTTATTCTGAAAATACAAGAATATTTTTTCGAATCTACTGAGCTAAAATTATTTGCAATATACAAATAAACGTAAAGAAATTAGAAAAAAAAAGTAATAAAATATTTTCATTAACAAACTACATTGCTATTCTTGTACAATAGTTTTAACGTTTAAGAACAGTGATAGATTTATTATTATTTCATAAAAAAGCGTGCTTATAGGAACAAAATTTCATAGAGCTGTAAGTAAACGAATATGCGAGGCGAAGAGAAAAATGTAAAAAACAATATTATAAAGAAAATATTTCATTATTATTTATTACGCATTTTCCAAATACACGTAAAATAGTTTAGTAAGCAATAAGTAAGCGATTCAACGATATTTTAACATTAAAAAAGCAGCTTTACGCTTTTTTTCCTCATAGTACCAGAGAACAAATAGTGTCAAGGCACCCAATTAATTAAAAGATAAAAAATAAAAAAAAAAAATTCAATCGGTATCTTGAATGTCATCCGAACGGTTCATACTTCACTTAGTTCACAATTTTGTTCGATTTTTTAATAAATTTATTACATGACAGCTGTAATAATACTGAAAAAATAGTTTTTATAACAATATAGTTACATTTATTAGTATAGTATATGAATTATCATATAAATAAATATAGAAAATACATATAAATGAAATAAATTAATCATAATACTTAATTGTGTACACTACATTATAGTGCGATCGACGAGTAGTGGCCACCTTGGAGTCTTACTGCATTTTTTTTTCTTGGGAAGAAAATAATCAAAAGTAAGAATAATCCTAAAAACAAATCTGTACAGTCATCTACAACTAGATTCAGGGAGGCCGCGACTCGTCAACCATACTATACTAATTATACAAAACAACTTACAAAGAAAAGCTCGTTTTACAACATTTAATTAGGTGTCACTTCAGGGATCTTGAAGTATAAGGCCTCTAGTACATCAAATAAGAAATTATTTAATGAATTTAATATGTTTAGTGATATATCATTTTATTTTGTTATTTTTTTCTGTTCAAAACGTCCAATCTTAAGATTGGTTTAAGCTACAGATAATAAAATAGGTACAGATAATAAAATTCGTAAAAAAACAGAGCCTTCATAATTATTTTACTTTCAAGACCCCTTGAAAAAACCAACAATCTAATGAACTATCAGTCTATTTGACAATAGTTAAGCATATTTTATCTCTATAACTGTTGTCTAAGGGTCCCGGCGGGAGTGTCACCGCGACGTCCACCTTCGAATGGGAGTGCGAGGTCGGTGATGACGTCACAAGTTCCGCTAGTTGAGATGACGAGCACTCACTGGATCGTGACGTCATTGTTCTTGCTTGGAAGGAATTAAATTTTGGCTTATTAATGTTTTGAAAGTAAGCAGATGGAACCTAGTGTTAAGACTCTCCGATCCCGACTTTCCGCCATTCGAGGCATTGAGTATCGGAACTTAACGCTGCGCTTTTTCTTGTTACCAGAGCGAAGAAATTAAGATATTAATTATTTCATTTCCTCGCATGGAAATGTAACAAATAATGTAAGTAACGTTAAAAATCTCCAGTAAGACTCGTCTGCTTTGTATAGATAAGGTGACGATAATTTGTAATATGAAAATTATCGGCTAATTATATAGCTTGGTAGCCAAAGAGAACATAGTGTCAAAACACTATGCTCTCCACGTTAACCTATACAAGTCTACTCACAATTAGTATAACAGCTTGACGCTGAATCTCCAGAAGGACTGTACGGTTTCATCTCATAGTGGTTGCTGCCGGCGGACGACTGTTGTCGACTTCTATTACCGAACGGTGAAGCATAGCTATTTGGAATATTGAAGAAATTATTTATTTTAAGTTATTGTATTAGCTTGTTATACAATAAAATTCACCCTTGCAAGGTAGACAGAAAGAACCTTCGTACCCTCTTTTCCGCTGAAATTTTAAGACTCAAAGCTGCGTTTCTTTGCCAAAATGAAAAATGTTAATAAATTATATATAAAAAAAGATATTCCGATGGAATACATAATCATCCCTTCAAGTAAGAATCAAACCCATAACCGTTGCGGTTATACACAGACCCTGTCCCGCCATTGCTTACTGAAAGATGTATCAAAATGAAAAGCAATTTTTTTAATAAAATTACGGAAAAAAACCTTTCGGCTATTATCAACATACCTATCTCTCAGTTGCGGCATGTCATAGTGGTTGTCGGGTCGCATCCAGTACTCGTTGCATGTCCTCGTTAAATCTGGCGCTGCATTGTTTTTGTCCCGCCCCGAGTAAGTCTTTGGAATACCTGCTTAAAAGTAAAAATAACTGTTTATTACACTTGTATGTATTGTTACTCCGTTAACCACTTTTCTCCCAAGGCATTGCGTAATGAGTAGCGGAACATAACGCCGCGCGGTGTCTAACAGAACAATGAAATAAATTAAAATATATCACTCCTCCGAGTGGCGGGGATCGAGCCCACAACCGTCGTGCTTACTGTCAGACGTAATATCACTGTGCTAAGACCGGAATAATGTTCTAATTCCAGTTCTGGTAATTTTGGAGGTCCGCAACTCAACACGCAATTCTATTCTTATTTTTTTATTTGTTATATCTGTTCACCCTGCTATATACGAGATACAATGTAAAATTATGAAATAGTAAAATATATATTTTTTTATAATTTTTTTTACCTGCTCTCCCCGGTGTGTACCCCGGTCGCACGGTCTTGTATCGACACCACACATACAGTATGGCCGCGCCGGCCGCCAGCATCGCCACTGTGATGCCGATACCCACGTATAGCGTGACGTTGTTTTTGTACAGTCCTAGAAGAGATGTTTGATGTAAATACTAATATTTTTCATAATAATAAAATAAATGGTAGAAATATATTGGATTTTGGGTAGTTAACACTCGTCTAAGAAGTAGCAAAAAAACGAAATAACACAAGAAAAGTATGGATTTTATTGATAAGATCGATTTCTTTTATATTTTACTAGCGGCCCGCTCGCGGTTGCACCCGCGTGAACTATGTTATTATTATACAAATTTCTGTCTCCATGACTACGT
>FAPJ01020981.1:0-22239 GCA_001485985.1 Heliconius ethilla aerotome | reverse complement strand
ACATCTAAGACATCATCGCAATATCATATTGCGATGTTGTCTTAGATGTACAAAACGCTTAGTGTTGACCGACTTTGAAAAAAGAGGTTCATAATGCCCCAACTTTTCTGAAATTTTCTGAAAATCTTCTTTTACCTATGGCCTTTAGTGAACTTGTTATTTATTTATATACTTAATATTTAAAAATAATATTAGGGATAGTTAAAGATTTTCTCTTATTTTCTATAACCGCATAGTTAGTTACGGTAGTTCAGAGTCTTACGCAGGTCGCAGTTCGATGGCCGTTGCGCGTGCGCAGCTATTTGCTGAAACAATACAGCGGATTACGGTCTACGAGTCGAGTGCTTGCTAATATTTGTTAGGAAAACTTTGCTTTGGATTTCTAGCTATTATATAATAGCCAATTAGGTAGAGACTGCCAATTAGGTAGAGATAATTTCTTAATTTGGCAAAATAGTGTTTAGAAATATCATATTGAATGAAGAAAAAATAAAGGGGGGTTCTATAATTTCATGTAGTTTCTTACTGTTATTTTGTTGACATGAACAACACAAAATGATAGAGGCTTATTTGCTCAGTGGCATAACGTCTGTGAACGCGACTGTTTTGGATTCCATTCCCATTTGGTGAGGAATACCGCCACTGTTAAAGCGAAACGAAATAACTTATCACTAGGATACTTCTGCCTACCCTGATATATGAAGGCAGCAATATTAAATTAAGTTAAAAATACATCACAAGATATTTTCATTTTACGAAATGCCACCATTTTGAAAGTTGAATATGGCTAGTTAAATGGAGAACAAAGAAATTTTAAATTGAATGAACTATAAAAATAATTTAAAAAACTTAAGTTCTGCAGATGTCTTAAGTTATTAATACAATCGCTATTTAAATATTACGTTCCATAATATATCGTTAGTCGTATATATAATTACTATTAACTTAATACATTTGTTTAACAAGTGTAATAATGACTTACTATTAACTATTAATAATCCGTTATTACAATAAAATGGTAGTTGCGCGCGCGCAGTGTTTGCCGTAACAATACCACCTGCGCATTAAACGCTCTATTGGTGTTGGTACATATTTGATATGAACGTTCTGCTTAATGAGCTTCTTTATTTATCTCTCAGTTCAGTAATTATGTAGCCAAGTTAAAGTTTTTTTTTATTTTTTTATATTTTGAACAAGAAGGGGCAAGCGATATAGTTCTTAGTTTCGACCTCCGACCCTCTACTAGGGTTAAAAAATCTCATAATGTCGTGAGTGGAGAGTGAAGAAAGGAGTTTTACATAAGGTTCTCTTGGTTTAGCCTGCTATGTGACAGCATAATAAGTGGAACAAAGCGACAAAGACAAAAGTAAAAAAGAAATCTGTTGATATATTATGATCTAAAATGTAATAGCTATTAAATAAATATGGAAAGTGTGTATGTGTATATGTACTGTATAACCTAATGAAGCAACACGATATCTGACAATCCTTAAATTCTTATTGTTTATGTTTTATTTTTTTTATAATTGAATATCATTTTGACACAATCGATTTAATCGATATCGATTTTATTGTACAGACTTTCGTAATAACTCGGAAATAACGTCATACTGACCTTTTTTCAAGTCGGGGGTGTGAGCAAGGCCACCCAACAGATGTTACGCCCACAACGCACTGACACCCTCGCGTATTTTGGAACTTTCTATACGAACTTTAGATTTTACGTACGGAATTTCTATTGTGAGTCACTGTGTGAGACTGTAAACACAACGGTTGTGGGTTCGATTCCCACTCGGAGAAATTAAATATGCTCGGAAATTCAGCGGAAAGTGGGGATCAGGGCGTCTTAACAGTAGGTTTCCTCTGCCTTCTTTTTTTATATATGATTTCTTCTCAGCCTAAAGTAACTTTTAACTTGACATTGAAAAGTTCACGTTTAAACTATAAATTATAATATGACCTTTTAACCATCGAACTAGTATCCTTAAATAGTTTATTTAATACGTAATATAACATCATGTCGTCGTAACGCTAAACATTCCAATGTCAACCGACCAAGATATATACGTTTATGTCAATAATTGTAGATTAATGATCTATAGATCTCTTTATAAATGATCTATAACATACGTCTTGCATCATATATTTATAATTGGTTTTAGTGAATTAAGTACACACACCTGAATGGAGCAGTATCATATGTTGGTTTCCTTTTTTTAAAGTGTCCAATAATTTTGTATTTTTTAAATTTTGTTTGGCGTACGATTATTTAAACTATTATTACTTGATAAATAAGCTGTCCTGATGGATTATTTAAAAGTGCCTTAATTATTAATTATGCATTATATATACTCAACTACATTTTAATATAAACATTTATATTAAATATTTAATTATTTTACATTTAATAAAAATACGCCTCCGACTGTGGCGCCATCTTCTCGCCTTCTAAAGAAACATGACCACCAAGAAAATTAATAAAAATCGTCATGTTTACAAAATTATAATACTAATTACATATAAATTTTATTTGTCCACGCAAACTAGCAGACGATTATGGTAAGTCGTCGGTGGATATATCGCTAAAGTGCCTCGCTTGCTTACAACGACGCTAGATGGCGTTGATCCTATAATCTTTATTATATACCTATGTAAGACCAAGCTTGGCTAAGCTTACGCCACTGGCCGGTAGATGGCGGTACTAAAGCTTTACCATTTCATTAAATATTTTCAAGATAATCATTTATGTTATACAATATATTATATTCATGGCCTTATATATAGAATAAATATATTTTAAATATATTGGAAATTTTGATCGTTTCTCCGTCCTTTTATTTGTTTTTTTATTCTCCAACTCTATGTCCACATGCGCGCAATAGTCTCTAATGTGCGTTATCTTAGTCTATCGATAACTCCGGAAGAGTTTTTTAATATATACATGTATTATACATACAGATAAAAAAAGATATCTATCTCTAAACATATAGTTAAAAGTAAAAAAAATAATAACAAATGTACAGAATGTTGTCTTACCAATTTGCCATCCCACACTTTTCGTTGATTCTGAAATTATAATAATTAATTTAATTATGTTATGTAACGTGTAGGTGTCGGTATGAATATAGATCATGTTTTGTTTTAAAAACCGCCTAGATGTCGAACTGAGGTTGTTTTTGAACGTCTTTTGATGATTGTGAGTTCAAATCCGATGCAGAAAAGTTCAAATAATATTAATTTGCTAAAATTTCTTTGAAAAAATTGTAAAGCTAAATATCTGATTGGACAAATGGTTTTGCTAAGTTCTCTTTGAAAATGGACCAAAGAATGGAACACTGGTTCTTGTCTATGGATCTCACATTAAAACGGATTTAATATTCTTATGTAGAGATACGAATTATACATTTGTATTTCCAACAGGTTTACTTTAAATAATTACTTGTTTAAACAAAATCGCTCGTACGTTTCTACTTTTTGATGGAAACCAGTTACGGGAAACCAGCTGTCCTGATGGAGATTTAAAAGTGCCTTAATTATTATCTTGCGAATTTAAATAGATTTATTAAGATTGTTTTTTCTCTTGTTTGAGGTAAAATACTCTTTCATCAGTAATTTTTTTTACAAAATTAAGCTTGTAAAATTATTTGAATTTGACTTTATTTAAACTTATTATAGAGTATAATTTAAACTAGAATTATATAAATAACCTGCTTTTACATATCATTGTTATTAAAAGTAAAAATACAAAATGTAACATCCTTAAAATTTACTTTTATTATCAAAAATGTAATTTTCTTAAAATTGACGGAGAGCCAAGTATCTCTACACCAAGTTTTCTTTATTTATCCAAAATGCTTTAAAAATATTTTTTTTTATGTCAATGAAATTAAGTAAACATCCGCCGCGTTTCTTCATACGGAACTTTCGTGTCAGCTGTTTTTTTGAAGCCTTACATAGTTATGAATCTGATATGCTATATCCTTTTATCTAGCCGTTCCTTCCTCGTGCTCGTTCGCCCGTAACGGTCTAAAACTTTAACTTGGCTTAGCCAGCTCTAGTTCTCGAGATATTGTTACTAGTCGTTTAATCTGATAGTGTCCATTTAAAAAAAAATAATTGATGCCTTTTTTATATATTAAAAAAATATGCTTTTCGTACATTTTTTTTAATGAAAAGTCTGAGAATAATGACATTTATTAAGCGTTAATTACAACGCTCTCTTAAAGGTTATTTTGAATTCAGAAAGCAAATAAACATAATAGTTTCAATGAAAGTATGAAATGTGAGAAAAAAATTAACAACATTTTATTACTTTACTTTATAATGTAGCGTTAAAATCTCACCTGCACATTGTTAAATTAACTATTATCAAGTATCTTAGTTATTTTTCTTTCAACACACAATCTCCTGAAAAAATTGTAGAGCGTAGGGAATGGAGTGTCTTAACTAGGTTCCCTTTCTTTACCCTGCTTCGGTGTGAAATTTAAAAAAAATACCCTTGAAAATATGTTTCAGGAACCTTATTCTGTATTTTGTCTTAAAAATATAAAATAGTGACTCAACATTACGTTCTCCGTTCTTTATTCTATAAAACAAAATTACCATAGAATACAATAACGAATGATAATTCAAGTCAAAAGAACCCACGATCCGCTGCACCGTCACGGCCCGTAGCTGCGCCAGTCACCTGTCAGAGCCCGAGAGGCGCGCGCGCATTGCTAACTTCGATACGAAATAACATATAAAATAACGAAAATTAATATAAAGTGGTGTGTTTTTTAATATATTTTACTAGTTTTTTCACAATTTTATTACGGATTCGATACGTTTTTGTTTTATATAATATGATTTCTTGTTAGGGTGAAATGTGCAATACGTTTTCAATAGCTCGTTAAGTACACTAATTGTTGGTAGTGTAGGTTTGAAGGGAGTGCATTGTTTTGTGATCTATGAGAAGACAATCTGCCTTTTTTCGTTGTTATTTTGTATGATTTTTTAAAATTATTTTCGGTTTTTATACAAAAGGTGGTTAGTTTGGTTTTTCGACTTTTTGAGTAATTGAGTTTATAGTTGAATATAACCTTATTTTTTATACAATAATAATAAAAATATACTCACAATCGTGCCAGTACTACCTACATATGTATTTCAGATCTTTAAAATATTTTGTTGTTTCCATTTTAAACATAAATATTAGAAAATAACTTATAAATATGAAACCATGTAAAGAAGATGACATTAATATCTAACAAAAGAGAAATCTAGAAATATTATTATTGATAGGTGCATCTCCATCATTTGATAAATATGCAGAATATCAAAAATTATTGACACTATCTTTTATCAAAATATTTTGTTTTCGGAGATAAAATAAAATTTTAAGATATTTTTGCATTGGAAAGTAAGATAACACGATTATTTCATACTTTTTATTGCAATTATATTTAAATATGTGACTATAACTCACAGACGAAACTACTGAAGTAAGGAAGTAAAGGAAGCTGATATTTCGCTTATAGGTAGGTTAGGGAGCGTGGAATTCCTATAAAAACTTATTTGACCTTTTAATATCAACACAAGTAAAGATGTGGGCTACGACCAGTATGTAGAGCCAGATGATAGCTTAAGGCCGTTCTAAAATACTTTCTTTATATCTTCTCATTATTCTTTAGTTGAAGCATTTCAAGTATTAAACTTAATTAACATGACTCAAGAAAACAACGCAATTAACACAAAATGTACGAAGCCAAGGTCAATATCAAAACGGAATTATTAAGTTATTTATTTTATGTTTTTTTTTCTGTCTTTTTTTATTTATATAATTGAAATTTAAAGTAATATTTCTTCTTGAGCTAATTGAAACTTGATTAAAGTTTGTGTTTATTTTTATTTTACTCTTTGTAGAGTTTGTTGAATTAGTTAATTTTGTAACAAGTAAGAGAGTTCAAATCCCATTATTAATGAACTGGGTCTATTCAATTTTATAGACAAAAATTGGAGAACGAAAACACTACTCTCTCATTATTATTTTTTTTTATCGCAAAGAAAACTAAGCATCGTATCGTTTACAACGAAACAAAGTAAAGCGCAATTCTAAATATAAATTCATTATAACTCGCTTAAATAGTTAAGCAGATTACTCTTAATGCGCTAATTCAATACAAAAATAAACATTGACTTTTATTACCTATTTTAATATATTTTTAAATATTCTTTTCGTATCTATAGAATACTTATTCCACACTAAGAAAAATACTAAAATAACGGACAGTATCGCAGAGGCGCAGGTTCGAGTCCCGCTACGTTCACATTTTTATGTGTTGTCCACAAAAATATAGTATCGAGTTTAAGACACGCGAAAAACTACTTAAGACTTACTCAAAGTAGGTACTTTAGTATTAAATTTTATCGATAAAAATAATCTTGTTTGTGAAATTGAATATGTTTTACTAAATTTGTGTATTTACGGCTTCTCTTATAATGTAGGTAGGTAATTGGCGTGTACTACGTAAACAATCTATTTGGAGCAGTTTTTGTATAAGTTTTATATATCTTATTATTCTTATTGTTTCACTTTAAGGATATAATAATATATAAATCGAATATTCATTTTAAGCAATATACACATAGCGGGGTAGACAGAGGGAACCAGGGAACCTACTCTGTGACCATTAACCCACAACCTACGTTTACAGTCACACTCTTGTCATCCCGCCCCACTACTGGCCTCATATTCATAATGTGTCGATAATAAATCATATTATCATAAGTGTTCGTGTACCTCCATTTTTGAATATCAATACAATTATAATATTATCAAATCAGTTTTAATTCATGCGATATTAAAATCGAACCGACACTTACAGGCGCCTTATAAAGAAAATTCAAGGCTCCACTGTGTAGGCGTCTACCATTGAGTTATGTCCCCCGCAAAAAGTGTCATTACACCTCCACACGTGCAGGCTTGCATTTTTATATTATACGAAAGAATAAAGGATATTTTAAAGAAATTTCAGTACAGAAGTACTTGGAAATATAACTAAATATGGCTTATTAGTGTAAGTTTCATCAAATTCGGTTTAGCAGTTTTCATATAGTTTTTATATTCTTTATTCATTCTTTAAATCATTAAAGTAGACTGATTCACTTAGCCTAAATAAACTGGTAACGTCCACTGTGATCGGCAGAGCCATTGTTACATCATACAACCTTACTTATATTGATATACAATTAATATATTTTGTATATCTTTATCTTAAAGTAATTACCTTAAAGTATTTAAATTCATTTAAACGAATTAATATACACAATAAACAAGACTGTCCGGCTTAGACATAAACTAGTTTCAATTACACTTAACGTACCTTAATATATTATTTTACAATCAAAATAAATATATAATATACAAATTACAAAGGTTACAAATTCTCAAATGACCCGATTATGCTAAGAAAAGCTTTAAATGCGATAGTGATTATTGTTATAAAGAAAAACGATATATTCAGTTAATGTCGTGTTTGTGTTTGTTTATAATCGAGCGTCTTTCAGTTTTCTAGGGATAGGAGAGAGAGAGAGCTCTATTTCAATGTGAGGGAGAGAGTGAACTCTATTTCTCTTAATAAAAATGCCGTGACAAAGTCTGTCAGGCTGTATACCTTTGAAAAGTGCGTCGTGTATTTAAATGTCATATGTGTAGCTTAAAAATATATTCTTTAAAATCCGTTATCAAGGATCAGTGACTTCATTTAACGTTCTTTATATCACTTTATTAATATATGAGTTTCCATTTATTATGTCCATATTAAGCGGCTTTACAAAAGTATGAAGTCACGACCCGCAAAGTTGGTAAATAATATAATACATATATATTTTGTAATCAATTAAAAAAAGACGAATTAATTGGCAAATTCCGTGACTGTCTGAATTAAAAATAATTAAATAGAAGCAGAAGTAATTTTCGATATTTCTAATATTAAAGTAACCAATTTAAACGTTTTATTTATAAGTAAAATGACGTCATCTGTACAGTTATATGATTTTATATAATAATTCTTACGCAAGCTCCTAGGTCAAGGCCCACAAGCTCAATGAATTGTTAACGAAACCTTCATATGTTGAACTGTAAATAAATTTCGTATATACTTCTCGAAATACGCATATATTATGCCCTCGAATATTCATTTATTAAAGAAGTCTGAAGTTATCTTTAAAATATTTTTGCGAGTCTTGTTGACAGGATTTGTTTTAGATTATTTATGCTAAAAAACAATATTTATTGTAAAATATATACAGTGATAATTCGTTTCCTCGGCGTTTTGACGCCGTCCGGCGGAAGGGCGCCATATTAGCGATGATCCTTATAAGGCTTGGAAACTTGCTTAATCTAAAACGTGGTTGACACCCAGCTTTGCCAACTTCACGTTCACTTTCCTTCTGTTTCACAAGTAGTCCTTAATAGTTAAACTATATTTTTTTTTGTTTCAAGTTTAGATGAAATAAGAAATACTTGTATTTAATTAATTATAATGATTTATTCACCTACATGAGTCAAACTGAATAAATTCCTTTTAATTACGTCAGAGCTACATTCAATTGAAACCCACAATGCACCTGCGAGTGATCTTCTCTAAACATAGTAAATAGTCAATTTCTCACTCATCTTAGCCTTTAAAGTAATCTATTTGCAAGTATTGTCACATAACGGTGTAGCGAATGGCGCGCGTGTCGAATCCGTAATAAGTTGAGAACATTGCTACAGCAGCGCAAGCCTGAGCAGTATTATGTGCCGGCCCGCGACGGCCTGAGAGAAACGAATCGAGAATGTCGATGTACAGATTTGTTAAAGAGGGCAGCAGTAAGCGCCTCTTCGTGCAAGGAACTCTCGAAAACGATGATTCCAAGCCTCTGAAGTCGAGCTTGAAGAAATCTACGCCATCACCTGTGGGGTCACCCATCACGACGAGTCTAAATCTCGCTTCTGTACCGAGAAGTCTTAGAGACAGTTTGACGCGACACGAGACAGTGTATGATGGCAATTACCCCGGAATGGAAAGGTCGAGCTATCGCTCTGGGTCATATCGAGAGGAGAGTTACAATGGGAGGATAATACACGACGGTAACCAGACGCATTTCGAGTATGATGGCGATAGCGCTCTGGCCGTGCCACTGTCGGCCGGTGGGCAAGGAGTATCGGAACTGCAGGCGATTCATACGAACAAGCGCATGTCGACCGAGGTCCTGGGCTCTTCCTTGGAGTCTACGAAGATCTCGAAGAAAGACGAGATGAGTGGGCAGCGGCGCATCACGACCAGGATCGTGAGGAAAGTGACCACGTTGACCCGCGGTGAAGAGAAATCCTCGATGGAGGACGTCAGAGGCCGAGAAGTCCACAGATCAGCCGAGCACTACAGGCACGTGGAAACGGAATCGGCGTCTCCAAGGAAAGTAAAGGTAAAAGCGAATCAACCATATCGTAAACAATTTTACCGTAAGTATTTATTTCTATGTAGGAATGTTGTATTTATAACAAGGTATAGCTTGTAGCTACACCTGCTTTGTTAGATTGTCTTGCAGAACTATTCTTATTATAAGTTTAGTAAATATTCATAGGTTTATTCATCACATCTAGTTTAATCAACTTTTAAAATATAACATCTGAATGAAGGTGTCCTTGTCCTTTAGGAGTTATAAGAGTGCCATTTATGACTGCTACTTATTATAAATGAATAATCACCAGATTATTATTTTTTATCTGTTTCATTAGAGCTTTAAGTAGAATATCCAATCAAAATAATAAGATACACGCTATTTACATAGCCAAGTAATCTTCAGAAACATAAACCCTCAAGTCGGTGACGCTATCCCGACACTGATTCATTCCATATCATTTGATCTTCTTAACTGTTCTATTAATATGGATGCTCCAATCCCTTTATCCAGTTAAGTATGACTAAGAATAAGTTGGAGCACTTGAAATATATTTAGCTTAACTCTTAAACGAGTTGCTTTAAAATATGGTTACTGCAGTTAACATTTATCATCAGTTTATATTCTACGGGATTTTAGATGATGTATATGACTTGGTAGGATTTAAATGGATAAGTATGGTTACTTTTTTGTCGATTTCAATTTGATTATTATTTTAATTATTATTTTTATCGGTTTATCGGTTATAGTTTATCGGTTATTATAAGTGTAATTACTAAAACACTGACAATTATACTAAGAATTACTTTAAAGGCAATTTAAGTAAAATTTTACAATTGTGATTACATTTATAAACAATAACTTGCAACTGTCTTTGTTAAAGTAAATCTAAGATAAATCATCTTAGTAACCCACTTAAATGAAAGACACAAATCAATTTGTAAAGAGCATTATGCACTCACTGCTCGTGCGCTATCCATTTTAGTATTCCTTTATTTATACTTCATCTTGGCCATCTGCTTATAAATGATAGTATTGTGTTTGTATTTTATGCTTGATTCTAATTGTATTGTATAGCGTATCTCTTATATGGTTTGTTGAATAACTTTCGGATTGATTTTGTGGACTTTATATTTGATTGTCATCAATTTTAATTTTTTTTTATTTTTTTCTTCTTACATTATTTGTATAATTGATTTGTATTTTTTACTACTGTTATTTTATTCATTGGGCTGTTTAGGCTTAGGTATTAAACCCTCAGTATAGAAAAAGATAGATATTTTCTTTACAATTCTAAAGTTAAGTATATTTTGTTAAAAAGTCAATTTTTATTCAATATATCGCCTTGGGTAAAACCAGATGCACAGCATTACTATATTACTATGCAAATGCCCTGTGTTCACTACTGCCAAATGACGTCATCGATATTTTTATAGATGTCCGTACGTCACGTCAGGACTACCACTTGAATGTGAATTAAGTAGCGTTGTGCCTTAAAAATAGAAAAATTGTATGTATCTATGTATGTACATATATAGATTTCCGAAACAGTAGAAAGGCTTTTCTCAATTTTTCGAGCTGTTGGTTCCTGTGGGACATTTGACGATTCAAAAGCTCTTAATCACCAAGTTAAATAAATACGAGATATTTTGATTTTTTTACTTTGAAGTTTGTTATTTACAAACGATGGGACATTTACACAATTATTGAGTACATATATTAAAAATACAGTAAATTATTCATTTATAAAATTATTACAGTATAGATGATTATCACTAGGTTTTTCTGCCCACACATTATCAGAAATGTATTAAAATATAAAAAGTATATTATAATTTATGACTCCTAATATAATTAAGTAAACTCAAGAGCTATTTATAAGAAACACGACATTACTTTGGTATTTAAAGTTTAAACAAACCCCTGTAGCGAATTTTGATGTGAGAGTAATGCCGACGCGACCAAATCGTGACTGTCGTGAGCTCGTTGGTTATAGAATAAGTATACCTACATATTATAGTTGATATTGTAATCATGTATTTAGATATTAAGTATGGTTTTTTTAGGAAATAATAGAAATCTTTCTAAAATAGTGTAATATACAATTTTTGAAAATAAAGTGAAATTTAACTAGATCAGTTAAAAATACGATAGATAATTGGATTAAGTTTGAAAAATAAAATACTATTTATAAAAACTATAGTAACATGTTTTGAACTTCTTGATCTACGCTTAGGAAAGAAAAATATTTTTTATAAAGCGTATAAAAATTTGTACACAGCGCTATAAAACTCGCGTTTATTTACAATACAATACAATATACTATACTTTATTGCACAAAAAAAACAAAATTTATATACAAAATTAATTAATTAACAACAACATGTACAATAAGGCGGTTGAACCCTGACCACTAAGACTTTATGTTTACTAAAAAACTATTTAACTTAGATTTATTAGTATCAAACCTGCTATCTCCGACACAGTCCGATGCGCTCTGCATTAAAAACATTAGGTCTATCACAGAGCCTATCTATGAATAGAATGCACTCTAGAACTTTATTCAAGAACAATAGACGGGAAGACATTCTTCGGACGTTAAAGTTCAAATCTCAAAATAATCTGCGTAAAGCTGTTGCGATCCATTAGTGTAACGGACGGACGCTGTGATGTATTCTCTTATTGTATTTCTAACGCCATATATTATTTATTATTAAATGTCATAGAATATGGTCTGATTGTAAACGCAACGGTTGTTTATACAATCCCTACTCGGAGAATAATTATATTCAATTTATTTTCATTACCCCGCTCTAGTAGACAAAACGCGGCGTTAAGTTTCGCCATTCAACACCTAATCTCTCAGATATTTTGCGGAAAGTGAGAACGGAGTTGTAGAGCGGAGTTAGGGGAGCATATAGAGTAGGAAGCTGTAAATGTCATAAAAATATACGGGTTATATACATATTTATAATACTTACCTCAGTGAATGAAATGGGTAAACGACTAACTTATTACTTACTATTACTACTATTCAAAATGATTACTATCATCATTACAGTACTAATGGTAGAGGCATAGAAATGCTTATTCTTATCATAAAATTATAATACAAATTGCTTTTTAAATATATAATACCAATGTGGCACAGTTGGGCGTTTTACTATAAATGTACGTATGTTACGTGATTGTTGTGGGTTCGATCTTTCGACTATGAAAAACGGAGTGTCTTAGCACTATGTTCTGTCTGTTTACTTCTCTGCTATTCGCGGGATAACGCGTGAAGTTCAAAATAAACATTTTCTTAATCTTTTACTGTATAATTTCTCTTAATTACAAACTAATAGGAAAATGAGTGGACATTCCAGACAAGCTATTCGCGTGATCAATTGATTGCAAATTATGCCACTTCACTGACCAATACACATTAATCTTATTTACACGTTTTCATTTGACTTTGATTTTTTACTTCATTATACTTGCAAAATTAGGTAAAACCTTTTTTTTAGATATTTGTCTGTAATGTGTACTTACAAGTTTTGATTTTACTTGTTTTTTTAACTTTAAATTGTGTTATTTACATACTGGCTTGTAGAGACATGTATGACATTATATTTTTTTCTTATCCATTTGTTATTTTTCTCTATACAGCAAAACTCGCACTAGATTTCTTTAAGAAAAAAAAAGAAGGTTTAAAACTAAAAAGAAGAAGGTTTAAAAATATTTTTTTAAGAGTATTTTCCTAAAGTTTCTTTCCGTATTTCTCAAAATATGAAGATGATCTCTAAACGATACCTACCTATATATTCAGCATTATAATGCCTCATTTAATAAAGATTTATCATATTCATATATGAAAATAGTTCCACACTCTGAGATCTCACGCGTCATCGCGGTGATGATAATTGATGTGAAGTTACAGTCTACAGTGTATTGTGCGTCCAATGCTTGAATTGACATTAACATTTTTGTGAGAAATTATCACCCTTTAGTAGGTTTTTAGTTTTGATACTTAGAAACGTTAATTACATGTTAATTAGAATTAAAGAGTTTTCGTTTTATTGAGTAGTAAGTTAAAATATAATATACATAAAATCTATATGAATATTATAAAGAAAATATTTTGTAATGTTTATATTTTTTAATGTTTCTGACGATAAGTTGAAAAACTTTTATTGATATAATTAAATTGAATATTGATTAAAAATCATCATTAGAATGATATATTATCCCAGAGTAATATAAAGTTTGTTTTATTCGATTCGATTTGATGTACGTGAGTCAGAAATTCTAATACAATATAAATTTAAAAGAATATTTTAAATCTTATTCTACTTACCACGAAAATTGCTAATAAAAATAAATATAGGAAATCTTAACTACATTTAAACACAATTTATGTAAAATATGAATAACTAAAACTTTAACTAAAACTAACATTTATTTAAATCATAGTAAATTTATCGGGTTTTATGCATATAAAAATATATGTTATATATTAAAAAATAAGGCCGTTGTGGCGCTGTAGCACAGCACCAAATTTTATACGCGACAGTGGATTCAAGAGAATTCGTGCAATGTATCGAAAACTGAGCGATGCGAGGAAAACGAAGTGTCTCTACACTACATACCCGCTGCGTAACTTGCTACATGCGGGATACAGCGTGAAATTAAAAACATCGTTCATTCGTACTCTATTGCAAATATTTTATCAGATTTGAGTGATCTCAGATGATAACATGGTCCAGCGACCATTCTAATGTGTTACGACTAAACGTCAAGAAAATTGTTACAAGAGGAGGAATTTAGTTTTTTAAATTGTAAGAGAAAATATGAAGAAAATCTTTTATTATAATTATTATTTTCCATTTAAATTTTAGTTTTAGTACACAATATATTACGAAGCGGCCGTCGTGGCGCAGTAGAACTGCATGTGACTGTAAACACGACGGGTGTGGGTTTGATTGCCATTTGGGGAAACGGGAACGATTATATATAAATTCAAACAGCATCTGGAGAACGGAAAGTTGCTTGATAATAGGTTGTTCCATTCAAGTATTACACACGTGTTAATAAAGTGTTACTTAGAAATATTTATGCAACTATGCTTCTTATAAGAATAATTAAAGTCAATTTCAATTCGAGTTTTTCTTTTTATCTATATTAATGAGTAAATACCTACTTCGCTATAGCCGGGTAGGTACGTAATTGTGATTTTTTGTTATTTGTTCGTCGTAAGATTCTCATTAATACTGTAACCTTGTCGTAAACCTATATATTTTATGCACTACTTATATCGAAATTATGCATTATATTTATATCTTTACACATTAATCTTTCTTTGAACTTGGTCCATTTACTAGAGACCATTATCTTTCCCCATTATGCGAAGAAAGCGCGAAGCTTAAGAAAACAACAAACATATTTTCCTATTCCCCTATTTACCTAAGTGGGACTCGAACCCACAACCATCCCAGATAAGATTTTGAATATATCAAAATCTTACCACGTACACCACAAGTTAGCGATTGATTTTATAATTCAATCAAGTTATTATTACAAATACAGTTTACATTTTTGTTATAATAACTCGATTTATGTAATTCTATCCTCTTCGGTAGCTATCATAAGTCACTCGAGGAGTCAAGGCGGAGATGCGCGCCGTTGACCGCAATCGTTGAAATTTCGCACGTACTTTTATATAGTACTGTTGTACCACTTATACCTAGCCTTTGTAATTTACGTCTGGCTGCTATTAAGGCCTTTTTGTTAGATAATATTTTTGAGTTTTTACGTTTTTCAATGGTTTTTTTTAGACCGCCTAATTTGATTTGGTTTGAAACGATGAGTTGGTTCGTTGGTTAGTTTCTGTTAGGACAGAAAGAGTTGAAATTAGCTCATCAGTTTTGGGGAGCGGGGTGAAGTGTTTACATTTATTTATAAAGCTCTTTGTTAGTCGAAATGTCAACTTTTTTTAATTTATAAGGAGTCCGTTCCGCCTACGCATAACCCACTCATTTCGTCGTCGTTGTCGGTTTTCCACTTAAGTTGATTGGCGTAAATCAACGCCGAATCTTGCATCAGCTGAGCGGGAAAATAAAAATAAACATTTATCTTATCTAGTCTTAGCTATATACATATCCATTTTAAACATAAACATTACTATATTCCTTTTTCGGTTATAAAGACATAAACTCTACGAACAATGTGGGAGTAAAACATAATGATATAACAACATGTGACCCGCGGAAGACAGGAAGCGTGCAGGTGCGCCGGCGCAGCCGTGCGTTGAGACTTACGTGCGCACTCGACTCGGGGGACAGATTGTGAATTATATTAGACTTTGTTTTTTTCTGTAATGTTTTTGTGATATTCTAAAAATACTTTGTAATAAGATATTTTTAGAATTTATTTTAGTTGAAACTAAAAGGTCTTTTTTTAGTTAATTGATTATGATTTTTTAATCTATTTTGATACGAGTGTATCTTACAATAATTACTTATTAATATGTGGCAAAATTAGTTTTGCCAATTTTGATCAATTTATTTTTCTAATTAGATAAATGTTCTTTTTATGATATTGAAAAGCAATTGTGTATTATGCATATATTGTGTTGTTATGCATTTTTTAAAATTATGTATGCATCATCCCACTATATGCTAATACATTGTATTGAAAGTGTTCCATCCTAATAATCTCGAAGGGGAAAGTAAAGGGCGATCGTGAAAGTGATATACGATCGCCACTTGTCCGCTAATCGTCTAATCTCACCCGATATGCCTATATAGTTGACATGAATTGCGTATGTACATATATTCTATAGATATATTGGCATTTGTTTTGTTTGTTTGTTTGATATAAAGTAAGTAAAAGTCGAAATATTCTGTATATAGGGATATAATATGCGGCCGTCATAGCACAGAGACGCAAGTGTGCGACTTAAAACGCAAGGGTTGTGGGTTCTATTCCTACTCTGGGAACGAGGCAAAGTGTGGCGTTAAGTTCCGTTACTCTAAGGCAAAACAATTCAAAATTTTGCCAATACGTAAAGTTGAACATTTTTTTATAAAAGTGCCAAGTTTTATACTTGGCTGTTACTAGAAATTGATAATCAATTATTAAAAATGAAGAGTGTGAGGAGTGGACATGTAAATAAATAATAACTAGAAATTAGGTTAATGCTATTCTATATTTATAGTATACTATAATATACTTATATTTCTGCATAATAAAATAGTATCGCTAATAAATTAGTATTAGTCCGTTACAGGTCAAAGGACCACTTGCTTTCTAAACTTTTTAAAAATTTCTATTTTTACTATCTTTATTTGCGAATTATTATAATTGGTATATTACATGTCATTTTAAAGTTTATTATTGAGTGTCAATATTTAATTTAAAGGCTAGTCATGGCGCAGGGGCTCAAACGTGTAACTGGAAACGTGACAGGCTGTGAGTTCGATTTCTACTTACGGCATTAAATTTTTAATATTGACATTTCCTCTCTGTGGTATTGATGCTGAGGCAGAAAGAGGTTCCACCAATCAACACGCAATCCCTCCAGAATCCGAAAAATATTACGTAGTAATTTTTTATTAGTCTGGAACTAATATGGACTTTATTCCAAAACTGGTGACGTATCACTTAAATGTCTACGATGTATTCTAACTGATACTGAAACGTATTAAGTGGCGTTTAACCAATTATCTTACATTTACTTAAATTTATGGAGTTGATATGATTATGATGAAACTGAATCCACGAGCCTCTCTTACGAAACAGCATGAGCAGACTTTAGCAAACTTTAATAATTACTATTTCATTGGCAATTTTATTAAAAAAAACTCACGTGCACATTTGAGTCACAAAACATTCTGTCTCTCCATACCGTTATGCTACTGTATATGGCATTCTCCAGCTATATAAGGAATGCCTGCAAAATCTTAAGCTTCCTAGAAACGCAGTCGTCTTGCAGGTGCCTTATATGACTTTTTAACCACACGCTGAGACTGTCGTCGTGCGTAGGTGATGTAGAAACTAACGGTTTGATTAGTTTCTTTTTGTATTGAAAAAAAACTTTAAATAATTCCTTTTTGTGCAAACCTTGTCGCATATTTTAGGTTCACGCTTTATCTCACATACTAGTATAGTAGTATAGCAGAGATACAATTAGAAATTAATATATAGAAATGGTGAGAGTGTCAACACACTCCGTCGTCCGTTTTCCGCAAGTCTTCAAGACATTGCGCATTGTGTGGCAGAATTGAAATTCACGCGTTGTATTTCCAGAGTAGAGCAATGAAAATAATTCATGGCCCCGATTGCGGATCGAACCTACAAACATCAGATTTATAGTCAAAAGCTGGTCCAATGCGCCACGATGGCCTCAATAGCTAATTCATGTCTGAAAATAGAATGCTATAGAGTATTTTTCTTAGTATCCGTATAAATCTTATTCACTCTAGACTAAAACTTCCGTTGGGATTGTCAATCTCATCCGGTGGACCGGTTAATGGTTGTTAAGTAGTAAAATTGTAAACGAGTTTTTGACCGGATATTGATATGTTGCCGTTTCGTATATGTGTTATCCTGCCAGTTACAGTTGTAGTATTATACATAAATATTCTTGATATTTTATCTTTTTTGACAATGATCTTATATAAATTGTAGCTTATATGTTATTCTCATGTATTAGCTATATTACTATTAAGTTTCATCTAAATTCGTTCAGTAATTTTTGCGTGAAAGTACAAACATACATACTCACAAACCTTCACATTTATAATAGTAGTTGAGGAAGTTTTCATCACAGATTAATAATGATTATATACTAAACTACAGCGACAAATAGTTATTTATCAAACATAGTAATAATGTCGACACAATATTAATTCATAAATATTTGTTATTGAATACTTAAGTACATATTCCACCGGCTATTACCTCGATGAGCGAATGCCATGATGTCAATATTGTATGACTTCATCGTCCGAATTCTTAGAGGCATATTGAAATATGCGGTTTTTTTTATTCAGAAAGCTAATAATATATGACGCATTCTAAATACCTGTCATTACATGGTTCGCAGGTTCGATTAACTTTGTGGGTTATTAATTTGCTAAGTCGTTTTAGTCGTATAAACTAGATTTTTCCTGTAGCTTCGTTCGCATGTTTGAATGATAATAACTAAGAATTGTGTGTTACATTGCTCCACTCTATTCCAGATAGAGGAAGCTTTCTTTCTTCTTCGAATTTTTTCGTTGACAGTAGACACCCTTTTGCCACCGGGCCACCTCGGCCTCGTAACTGTTTTACCAATATTCATTTATTTATGGATATATTACTATAGCGTTTTAACGTACGCATTAATTAAGATTTTGAAGCAAAATAATTTTGCTACTTTGTTACACCATGTTGAAATAATTTTAACATTAGCCTAATCTGTATTCGAACTCGCAATCCCGTCGCCTCTGAGACATAATAATGGTTCTAAAGTCACGAACCATGTCCCTCTCGGAACCATAACTTTACTCCCTAAGTAAACTAAACCGCTTTCTCCACGATGGACCCACGAAACCTCGTAGAGTTATTACAATCGTGGCTTCTCAGTACATCTGATATCTACGCGAGTACCACGATCTAATGAGACGTGCTGTGATCGCTCCCTTTGAAATGTGTATTAAAAGCAATATTTACTTTTGTTTAGTATTAAATTGTAATATACTAGCTGGGTTTTAGCACCCTTGTGGAAACGGAAATAGCTTACATTTGTATATGGTGGCAACTCTGACCACATGTAGGTATAGATGGGATATATCGAAAAAAAAATCTGTCAGCTACACGCTGTATCCCGCACACAGGCACAGAGAACCTTGTCGTTAGAAACTCCATTTTCCATATTCCGCCGAATTCTGGAAGCAGAATAATACAAATTATTTGGCTGACTACTACTAGCATAAACTCACAATTTAGTTTAGTAAGTCACGTTTGTGAGTTTCCACGAGTCCACGAGTCGTCGCCCATTCGAAATACCAATTAAACGTACAAAGACGGTCAGATCGCTATACGATTGTCGACAGTGCAGTGGGAAAGAGAAATACCAATTGTTTCCACTATCTCGATCTCATCTGATAAAGAATAATTTATATGTTGACATATCAATGTCCTTTGTTGGAAAATTGAGAGGGTTATTGTTTATCTTGGCTTTATTTTGTAATTAATTGAAGAAAAAGTGGAGATTTTTAATTTGAGTTTTTTTTAAATACTTAAGTTTCCTCACTTTATTCAGCAAAATAAGCTGAGCAATGCGGGATACAGCGTGAAACTAAAAAAAGTTCATTTAAGTCGTTATAGCTGCATTTTTGGGTAATTACGTCGTTACATTTCGCTAGCTGCCTAAAGTGGTAATATAGATTGCTAAAATTGTACTGCATTGGCATTTTCATGTATGTCACTAATTACAGTTATTTGAGAAATTGTAAGATTTTTTCAAAAATTACATATAAAATGTAATGATATTATAGCTTTAATATTTTTTTTGAGTTATGGTTTTATTTCGATTTCACGAGTATGTCTCACATTCTATTACAGAAATAGCTAACTAGTAGATGATTTTTCCGCCCCATACTGCCGAACTTAATATTAACGGATATGAACTTACATCTACAGTTTACATATAGACACGTCTTAAGTACCATAGTGAAAATTAAGTTCCTTTTATTATATCAAACGTATCTATAAAATGTTAAATTTCTTATTCAGTGTATAATCTTATATAGATCGCTATCAGTCTGGCGCCTAATGTCCGCAAGATTCCTATTTTGGTAAATCGATAACCACTTTCAACGTCTGTAGGCACCTCGGTTAATGATAATATGATGATATCATAGTTTTGATTTTGATTTTTTTTTACTCTATGGTACTAAATCGCATATACCTACCACGGTAGACAAAGAGTACGAAGTGTTAATATACCCCGTTCACTACTTTATACCTTTATTTATACTAACCTATAGATAGAGGCCAGTCGTGGCGCAGAGGCACAAGCGTGACTGTAAACGGAGTGTTTTAACACTAGGTTCCGAGGATACTTCTGCCTACCTTGCTATGTGCGGGGTACAGCGTGAAGCTACAAAAATAATATTAGTTTCATACTTTTAATTATCCTATGAGATGAGGTTTAATCAAAAGCATTATTCTCTTGTCATCGTTTTGGTCGAACTAATTTAAAAATTGAAATAGAAAATTCAATGCGTTGATTGTTTAGGTGATTTGAAATTGGTAGTTAAAATTTAATAAGCTTATAGTTTGTTTTGTTTGTAGCTTATAAGTGTGGAATGAAGAATATTTTAAACACCAAAAATATATTTATGATAATTATAGTGAATGAATGTTACACGAACTTGCCGGCGTCTGTATTTCCCATATGATGTAGGGGTCTTTAAAAACAGAGTGAATAGGTATTTGTTTGGAAAGCGTGCATCACCCCAGCCCGCATCAAGGCTTTACATCAGGCTTTTACGTGTAAAAATCTTGAATATAGCGAGCAAATTGTATATGGAATGTTAATATGTTTATTAACCCTACGTGTGAGTATATTCGTTCTGTTTCGGCTATATTGAAGCACGGTATAATAATAATAATTATGAATTACGTGAAAATTATATTTGTTTAGCGGTAAAACTCAGTATATTATATCCATCGAAATACAACATCGGCCGTAAACGAGACGGTTGTAGGTTCGATTCCCATTCTTGGGAATGAAATACCTCCAGAATTCGGAGGAAGATATATCTTAATAGGAACGAAGTGTAAATCAGGTTCCCAGGTTCCCTCTGCCCACTCCTCTGTGTGCGGTATACAGCGTGAAGCTGAATAAAAAACAAAAGAAATACAACTCATCAAGATATTAATCTCATATAGATTATATCACACCAGTGAGAATAGACTCCCGCTGTATAATTTGTTACAAGATTAGTGCAAAAAGTTTAATAGTTACAAATAAAAAAGGATGTCCGATCCATATTTCACGACCCGACGTTGTTTCTCTACCTATTCTCTGCTGATTTGCTTCACGACTTCGCAAAGTGGTTGGTGTGAATATTCAAAGGATTCTGGTCTCTATCTGCTTGTTAGCTTAGAGTGGAAAATTTGAAATTGCTGAAGCAAGATTGTATTCGAAGGTTTATGTAATTCTTCATAATAAAACAATGATAGTATTGCATTTCTGACAATAAATCAAGATTTTTGATTGATTATTTTAAATATACCTTCGAGAAACTTGTTCGTAATTATGTTTTTTGAGGTATACATTTTTGGATATTCTTTTAAGAGATTTTCAAAAATGTTTACTTTGAAATTGTATATGTATATAGATGTATACGAAATAGTAATAAAAGTGAAGCAAGTTAGAACTAAGTGAAGGCCCTGGCGCTCGAACGATGACATCATGGATTATTGCTTCGACTGTTCGCCCACGCACGCTATCTATATATACATAAACCTTATAACTTATATATTTGCTTTTCGTACAGGTCAAAATTGCTTGAATAAATTTCTTATTTCTGAGCTAGTTTTGTGCTAAAAAGATCGATCGATCTTTCTGGCTTTTTTCTGCGTCATTTTTTCTCGTAGGATAGGCAGAAAAATTCGTACATTCTAACAATAAGGAGACAAAATCCATTTTTCTTTGTTTTCCCTACAAATTCGAGAATTAATTCCACACATATTAGGACAGATAGAGTGAACCCGGGAACCTAGTTTTCAAAGTGTAATCAAAGTTATGTTCTTATACCGCCTCACAGGGTGTTTCTA
>FAPJ01020965.1:859-14061 GCA_001485985.1 Heliconius ethilla aerotome | reverse complement strand
TGAAATTGAGACTTAAAAATACTTCATTAAACACGTGTTTCACGGTTTATTAGAATTCGCCCCTAAATAAGCAAGCGAAGCTGCGCGCGTCCGCTAGTTACTAGTATATACAAACACCGGTACGAATACAGCGATAGCAAACAATCCTCAACTAAACAATACTGCTAATGGAATCGGCCTGGGATTTTGTGCCTTTATATTATACACCAAAAGTGCCAAGATATATCAAACTTTATCCCTTTACAATAGAAGTTATTTTAGGTTGCACTTGAAAATACTGAATTATTTCTGGTGAAAAATATTTCGGAATGAATAGACTTATTCAGGTTGCATTAAATTGTGTGTTAGCTAAAGAAAATCTTTGGCTAGTTAGCCAAGATCACACCAAGGCTCGTAAGAATACCTGTTCATAGAAAATTTTGCTCGAAAGATATGAGTTGGAATATTCTAGAATTGTTTATAGTTAGTCTAGGTTCCCTCTGCTTACCGTTCTATAAACGGGATTCTTCTATCTATGTCCTAAAGCTAAAAACAATACTATATAACATCTATCATCAAAAAGTTTGTCCCGGGGAAGTCCCGGAAAGAAATTGCACAATCACTTGGCGGAAGTGCGCCGCGATCGCGGTCCTATTTTGTATATTCAGAATATACAAGTTTGTTCGCAACCGCGAAACGACGAAACTTTGGAACAGCTTTACAAATGGATATGTTCTTTTCTATTACAAACATTATGAATGGAATATTGGTGAGAAAATGCTTTGGTTTCCTTATATAGGATATTGTTTTTTTTTGGTGACAAATTTCTCTCATATAAAGGAAGATAGAGAACTTGCTGTTAAAACAGCTTTTTTCCCAATTTAGACTTATTGTGTTTTGTGTTGTGAATCTTTACACCTTGCATTATTTTATTAATGAAAAATTCCAATCGCATTTAATAGCTTTTTCCGCCGAATTTTGGAGGTATTGCGTGTTGATTGGCGGAACTCGAGTGGGAATTGAACCCACAACCTACCACGTTTACAGTCACAGGTTTGTTGCGCTACAATAGACGCGCCACTGGCAGACAGGATATATAATAGAAAAAATGAATAAACAAAAATATGAAAAAAGTAGTTCAAGGAAGTCCCCGAAGCAAATCGCACAATCACTCTAGAATCTTTACAAATGTACAGATTTTTTCTTTAACCCGAGTTCTAAATGGGAAACTGGTAACAAAACGCTTTTGTTTTTTTAGAAAGAGAATTGATTTTCGCTTAGATTATTTTTAAATAATATTGGGTAGTAATATTATTAATGCAAAAGACTGTAAGCGCTTAAGGAAAGTAAATATTTAATTTTCATTTCCTCGCTCTGGTAACGAGTAAAACTATTCCGTTTTCTTTTTTTTAGAAGCAAGATTTGAACATGGCATACGTTCATTATTTGTCCATTATTTGGCCATTTACTTACCAGTCCTACAACTTTACTATTAACAAGAAGATTATTAGGTGAGAGGGTTCCCATTTTAAAATGAACTATTTCATTAAATACAATAAAATTTATAAATATTATTAAAGTTAATAGGATAAAATAAAGAAAAAAAAACAATAATTTTACACTTTTATTTAATAATACTCTTACATTACATCTTTTTGTATCTAGATACAATATTTACAAAATCTTACATCTAATTTTCTACTTAGAACAATATTTATATTCTAATATTGTTAATTTTGTAACTGTCCAACAGCGAGGACAGTGAGACTATTGTGGGCAGTGAAGTCGCTGATTGAGTATTCGTTGTAAAAAGCTTGATACTATAATTATATCTAATAAATATAATCACAAAGGCACACAATATGGCGAAAAAAGTATATATATTAAAATTATTACTTTCATTATAATAATTTAGTGTCTAATTAAAAGTTTAGAAAACGAAACTTTTAATGACATTTGAGTCTCACATTATTAAAAGTTCATATGTTTTAATAATTGCCTTATATATTTGTTTAACGTTGATTTGATCATTTGATAATTTAAAAAACCAGAACAGAAAACCATGGAAATTTAATCATTCAAAATATATTTTAATAATAGTTTAATATCATATTTTTTAAAAAAATATATGTGCTTATTGTAAATAGTATTGTTATTTTTAAAATGATATTTCTTGATACTGATAAAAAAAACACCATTTCATTGTGTGCCTTTGGGAAAACTAACTGCCTATAATGTTAATTAGACCAAACTACATCTAACATTGTTTTTTTTTATAAAAAAAATATAAAAATGGCAGTATTATAAAAGTGTCAATGTAAATACATATTTATGTGTATAGAGAAATTTCTATAGAAAATAAATTATAAATTCTAATTTACACTTGTCTAACTATCTGTATATAAGTGTGAATAAGTTGACAATTTTATAGAAAGCTATCAAATAAAATCAAAATGGTGGAAATGAATAATTTTAAGCTTACCTAATTATTGCAGCTAAAGTATAGTAAATATATATTTGATTATATTTAAATTCATCAATGTAAAATGTTCTATAGTTTATAATTTACATAATAAAATTTTTGAATTATCAACTTACTCACAAACGTCTAATAAAATATCTAAATAATAATAACTACAATAATAGAGAATAAAGAGAGATTTACATTATATCACACGAACCCTTTGATTTGATCGAAAAGACCAATAAATATTACGGGTTTGATTTAGACTACAGGTGTATTAGAATGAAATATTATGTAGCACTGTTACATATTGGAGAAGAATTGGATAATAATATTCTTTTTATAATATTTTCTAAGTGGCTAACTGTATTTGTGGATAAGTTGGCCTTTTTATTAAGATGTACAGAAATTTAATTATAATAAGCGAGCGAAATTATTAATTTTTTTTTTATTTTATTCATTTTGTTTCTATTTTATATTTTTACTGGCTGACATTAGTATAAAATAATATATATTGCCGATTATTATTATCTAATTCATTATACATAAGATGCAACTGTTTGAAATCAAATAATTTATAAGTAAACATACAAAATATGTGGTATTACTTTGTTAATAAATAATAAATTCAATAATTGCAACACTTAACCAAAAAAAAAAAACAAATTCTAGACTGACATCAAAATGTATCAAATATTTAAAAATTTCAAATCGTATTTTTAATCAAAATGGCTATACATTCTAACACCTGTAGTACAATACAAAAGAAAAGAACAATATTATTGCAAACATTACAATTCATGCCTATCTTCTAGCAGGCGCTTGGGTGTGGTGGGCGCAACTCTCAACGTTCTCGGGCCAATCGCATACATTCTCATTGGGATTGAACACCAAATTCTGTGGGCAGGGCATGTGGTGCTTCCTTTCACCTTCGCACATGTAGTACATGGTGCAGTCCGCTTTGTCAGGGTGGTAGGATATGTGGCCGTCTTCCTCTTCACATATTACCTCGTTTGCTGGAATATTTTTGAGTAATTTTAGTCTTTAAATAGGTGATTAGTGGAGAAGGACAATGATATAAAGTAATCTTGAGCTTTATTCTGCTGTGTTTTTAGAAGTAAAAATCGACAGCGGTAACGGTTGTAGTTTCGAGTCTTATTCCTTGGAAACATTATTTCTCAAACATTTATTCACACATAAAACTTTTAAGAGTAAGAGTATAGAAAATCTTTAATCAATAACACAAATCATATTCAATTTTTCATAAACTTTCAATTATCCGGATTTACATTTTAAAGCAACCTAATAAGCAAGATAAAAATATTTAAAATCGGTATCAACATTCTGTTCAAAATTCCTTTATGTCGGCATATTTGGAATTGTTCCGCAAATTGAACGCTGATGCCTAATAACGGGTATTCGTGGGCTTTGACGATTGAATTTTGAATTTTAGTGCTTGTGTTTCGTGCCTAAATTACTAGACTGCTTGTTAGGCTATAGTTATAGTTGTTGGGCTATCTAGGGCTACTGTGTGGTATGTTTATTGTTATTGGTAGTGTATACGTGTTTTACTCGTAGATTGGTAGTTTCGATATTGACAGATTATGTTTTGAATTGCTAAAGTTAAATTGCAATATTTGCATTGCAATTGCTTGGTTGAAAATTGTGGGCATAGTTTATATACAAATTTATTCTAAATGATGTATACGTGCATGTACGTATTACTAAATACTACGTTTATATGTAATTCTGGACACTTTGTCTGTTGACTGGCGGAGCTTAACGTCGCGATTTGCTTTTGCGATTGCGCGACACCAGAACGAATAAATGGAAATAATATAATATTCATATTACAAAAGTCTGTATATCTGTCGTATGTAACAGGTTAGGCGGTGTGAGCGTAATGTTAGAACATTTCCTTCTCTACGTTCTATTTCCGCCTGAATAAGGGAAACTGCGAGCAAGTGGAGGACTAAACGCTGCAGTTTGTATTACCAGGTTGAAATTTAAAAAAAATTCTCTCTTTGTGATGGGAATCGAATCCATAATTATGACTGTCACACACAAGCCTGAAGCCGACACATGGTATAATAAGTTATAAATTTTTAGATTCACACACCAGATTACAATAGGGCAGGATGTAGGAACCTAAAACATGGTCCCCCAAAGACACTCCTTTTTCCAATTTTCATACAATTTTAGATTTACATCTTTCTGTAAGGAAAACCTGACAAAAAAAATATTAATACTCACGATTTTTAGTAGTATACTGTCCATTGGGCACATTAGATTCGTAAGGGCCATCGTATTCCAGTCTAACTCTATAATCACCCAATTCTTGTTTCATAGCAGATAAAAGAGGGAACTTCCCGGTGCCGCAGGAACCTCTGAAGTCATCCATGTCTACAGACCAGACCATGATTCCACCGAAACCTTCTTCCTTGAGCCAGGTCATCTGGAATAAAAAATGAATTCGTATTTTATAATTAAATTTGTTTGTATTTTTTAGCAATTTTTTTTCGATTTCTAACAAATTTTTATTGCTACAATAAAATACCTCTACTTAGAGGTTTTCTCAAAAATTTATTGTAAATCATATTTGTAGACTTTAGATACTAAGAATCCTTATTAAGAAGTTTAAACTGAAATACATAACCAAATTATACTATGTATGTATGTATTACATACCTTAGTTTTTAAAGATCGTTCATCATCAAAGCCCACCCACTGGTCGTCTCTATACGCGAAAGGCACCATTTGTTCATTGTCCCATACTAGCGTGGTGTTGTCTTCGCGAAGGAAATCGCATATTTCATAGTAGGACATGAAGCCAGCTTCGTTTGTGTAACGACCTGATTGACCTGGAATTACAAAATTTAAAACACACTTTAAAACAATGCGTTTAGAGCCATTAGTGGCGTAACTCAACGCCGTAATTTGTCTTACTACACAAAGGAAATATAAAAAAATCTACGAATACATGCACCGTCCTATTTTCGAGACAACGCGTTGAATGACGGACCTATACGCCGCAGAATTACGCCAAAATTTTTTATTTTAGTTTAAATTATATTATTTTAACTTTTCTAACATTGCAACTCGTAAAATAAAAAATCTAAACTCCTGCCACAGCATAAAAGTTGTAACATATTTTTTGGGCAAAAACTAACGTTACTCTTAATTTTCACTGTAGGTGCCATATGGTCCAACTGAAATGTATATACCGTACATACATTCATGCAGTGTGAATGTATGAAAAATTCAAATAACGGCCGCCGAAATACTGAAGCCTAAAACTCTATTGAAATATTCGATATCAAATTTTCGTCTGATTCAATTTTATTTTAAAACTTGCATTCTCTTACATATTTTGTAGTATTTAATTTCAGGAAGTATTTAAAATCAGTTCATTTTCGTTTTTACATTCAATTATGTTTATTTGAGGTCTTAAAATCACTTATAGTTTAAGGTGGATGTGATGGTAGTGGGTTCGATAGTCAATCGGGGTAGTGACATTATGACATTTGCACTTGTTTCCCTATTTTGTTATTTGTAAGATAGAGGACGGTGTTAACTTCCGCCACTCAACACTCAATCTCTCAATTTTGAACTAGAAGTGATATTTTGTCATTGCCATGCGTGAGAGAAATTTGATATGCTTTATGAATTGAGATTGTCTTTTTTCACGCTGTATCTCGCTTAAGACACTCTATTCTCCAGTTCCGCTAAATTCTCAAAGCATTGTGTGTTGAATGGCAGAACTCAACGTTGCACTTTGTATATATAAGTACCAGAGTGAAAAAAAAAAAATTAAATAATTCATTCTCATGATGATTAAAGGTTTATAATTAAATTAAAAAAAAATCCTTTAAACTATAAACTTATTATTTTAATTTAATAGTTATTTACGAGTGTTGGATAACAACAAACACGCATTCCTCTTAATATCCAAACTGTTAACTTTTAACAGACAGTAAATTCGTATTTAGAACTTTAACTAACTAAAGTTAAATTTTCCAGTTATTTTAACAACTGGTTAGTTTAGGCTTAAAGTTAGTCGTTGTGAAATGCAATATAGTATATTCGGACACCAACTTCGTTGGTTTAGTAATATATCTATCTATATGCTTGTTAAAGAAGTTTGAGAAGTTGTTATAATCTATACATATATATTATAAGTTAAGTTTTAACTGATCGATGTCTGTATATGGAAGATATAGAAGAAAATCTGTTATTGGGGGCATTCATTCATGTAAAAGAAACCAAAACAATGATTTATAAACAGTTTGTCTGTTCTTCTGTGTCTTTGTGGACGCTATTCTCGGTAACAGCTCAACCGATTGAAATGTAGTTTTCACTATTGTATTTTAGAAAACTACCTTTGCCCTTCGAAAATTGGACGATACATAAGAAACAGAGTGTTTTATCACTAGGTTTCCTCTGGCGGTAGCCGGTAGGTTCTATTATATATCTGTTATATGCGGGACTCAGCATGAAGCCAACACTCACCACCACCCGATGCCGGAGCTCCAATATCGAATTGAGTTTCATTGATCAAAGTGAACGACCTGCCGTACGTCGGCATACCGATCATCAGCTTCTCTTTGGGCGCACCTTGTCTCACCCATTCACGGGCTGAGTAGTCCTGGAAAGAGTATTTTAAGTTATATTGAATATTCAAATGAAATATTTATTTTTATTATTATAAATATTGTTAGAACTAAACGGGATTTTTCACTTTCGTAATACACTTAAGAATTATTTGATTTACAAAGTGTCTGTCAAAGTGCGGTGTTGAGTTCCGTCTCCCAACACGCAATGTCTCGAAAATAAACAACAGCCTATGTAGCTCTATAGATTAATGAGCACATTGTTTTATCTTGTCAGAACTAAAAGTAATACATATATAAAAAGAATAAGGGATAAAAACTTATATCGACATCCATATTAGGTACTAAAAAAATACGCAACTTTTAAAACGTTAAGCTTTTCGCACCAAAGTTTCCAAAGTTCTATACAATATAAGCGATAACTCAGATAATAGTAGTGGCAACTTTGTATAACGACTCTCAAGTCGGATCGTAAAAAAATGAAAGTTTTGTAAGGAAATGTTGAATGAAGTGACAGTGTTTAAATATTCCTATTTTTCGTTGTTTTAATTTAAAAAGTTTTTTTGTGTATTGAAAAAAATATAGTGACAAATCACTGTATGTACTAATTGAATTGGTTACAGATTTCAATGTGTAATGATACAAAATAACTAAAAAATAAAAATAAACAACTCAACACCGTACTGACTAGAAAGTTTGGATAATATTTTTAATAGGCATAAAAACTTAATTAATTACGGAGCTTAACCTTACTTTTATAAGACAAATGGAAACGTCATATCTATTTTTAATATTCATTAACTACAGATTAAAACTTCGAAACACTGTATCTGTTAAACACTTTCCAACTGCACTACTAATAACCTTTTATTTTATTTTTATTATTTGACAGAAAAGGCACAGATAATAAATAATAAAAATTAATAATATTCTTATTATTAATTTTTATATAGAATTTTTTAATATTCTTATTAAAATGTAAAGTAAGCTTTGTAACAAAATTTCCCCTAAAGTATGTAGACTGTAGCTTCAAGAGAGCTGATAAAAAGTTCACCCGGGCTATTAAATGTTGAGTTGTTTTTACTTGTTACTTTCGACCGCATACTTCAGGAACTATCGATTCTTATAGGAACTACTTTTACAATGTACTTATGATATCCTCATTCGCCTTAATTTATTGTTATACTATAACCAATTTATATAAAATATTTACATAAATTGTGACTTATGTATTAATCTTACGTATAAGCAATATTACTGGAAAATTTCATCGAAATCTGTTCTGTTATTTAGTGAAAGTAGAATAAACATCCATCCTCACAAACTTTGGGAATAGTACAAAGGATGATATATATTTAATTGATTTTTAGTTCAGCAAAAGTAAGTATTTTCGGTAAAACATTTTTTAGCTTCAAGCTGTATCCCGTACATCGCAGGGTAGGCAGAGGGAGCCTGGGAAACTATTGTTAAGATATTCCGTTCTTATTAATTCACTTCCGCTATCCACTTTCCGCTAAATTATGGAATTATTGCGGATTGAGTGGCACAACTCAACACCGTACTTTGCCTCGTTAACAGGGCAAGGAAATTCAAATATTAAATATTTTTTTTCCTCGAGTGGGAATCGAGTAAGTAACATATATAAATAATACTTACAACAGTCAACTTCTTTTGGTAGCTGGTAGCACTTTCAAGGGGGAACAGGGGACTGTTGTGACCGACCTGCCTCTCCCACTGGCCGTGGAAATCATATGTCATTACGTTAATGTAATCCTGTAGACAAATTATTTATATTAATTATAGATAGTAATAATTAAATTCGTTATTATATTAATAATTGTCCTGTATAATATATTTTATGTATAATAATAATGTATAATATCAATGTTGTAATATCAATTTAAATTTCTATATAGACTGGCAGATATCCTGCAATTGACATTGATTTAATGAAGTCACTATCCGTCGAATTCTAGACGTCTTATGTATTTAGTGGCGGAACTTAACGCCGCGCTTTGCCTAGACCTCTTACTGTTACTTCAAATAAATACAGTATTTATCTTTATAACTTACCAAATATTTAGATATTTCAGGTACATCGTAGCCCGCGGCGATGGCCTCGAACGACGCCGGTACGGCCGCGGACAGCAGAAGGCGGGGCTGTCCAGAGGTCTTAGCTTCCCCTTCGAAGGCTAAGCGCAGTTCCTTGAGAAGAGACACGAATGCCGCACGGTCGTCTGCTCCCCTATTGAAAATGTAAGTTTGATATATATAGAAACTAAATTAACAAAAAAATAAAATTCTTAAAAGTAAGTTTTTTTATATTAGATTTTATACTAATAAACACACTTGTATAGTTTTTATTAAATTATAACTAAGCCTGTATATTTTGAAAAAACATTTTTCTGTTATTGAAGATTACCTACAAGTCTACAACTATCTATCCAAATTCAATGATTTAAATAAGGTTCTTCTTATCTTAAAAAAACCACAAAAGAAAATCGCCGCTATTACACAAAAGAAAAGAAAAAAGCCAAAATCCTAAAGGAATAAACGCAAAATATGCTTATAGGCGGTAATAGTGGCTTAATGGCAACACCTCACAAAGCTAAGTGAAATTTTACTACGAGTTTAGAAAATGGAAAAAACATGTCGGCAGTTTCTGTGGAAAAAAATGTCATAATTTTCATATGTGGAGCAATTTTTTAAAGTATTATTGATATGTTTTTTTATATTATAATGTTTATTTCTATATTCAGTGTGTTTAAATAAGATAATAAATATTTTTTAGACTTGAACTATATTTCGTATATGTATATTAGGGTAGGAACAGTGTGAAGACATGAGTGGCGGACCTCAATGCCGCGCTTTGCCTCGTTCCCAAAGCGGGGTAATGAAGTATTTAATATTTCATTGCTTCGAGTGGGAAACGACCCGAAAACCTGTCGTGCTTACAGTCACACGAGCCACGATCGGCCTCGAAAATATTATGACAAAGTAAGGCAAGTATATAATAATAGTAAAACATATAACAAGTAATCAGTTATAATAACTAGATAATTTATGTAATAATACAAGAAAAAACTTACCTAGGATATTCCCAATCAATGTCCAGACCGTTGAACTGGTAGTCCCTAAGGAACTCTATCGCTTCGTAGACGAACTGATTCATGCGGAACACGTTGGACGTGAGCTCCTTGAACGGCGTCGAGCCGAACGCCCAGCCTCCGATTGCGAGAAGAACCTGTGAAGTACGTGCGAATTTGGGTAAATTTGTTGAAAATTAAGGCTATAGGATAGTTAGTTTCTATGTATGTTGTTTTTCCCACTGTTCTCCATATATATAATATCTTCACATCTTAAAAGAAAAAACGAAATCCTTATGGGATCGTTTTGTTGTTCATTTGTCTGGGTGGCTGTCTGTCCGTCTGTCAATATTATTTATTTCAAGATCGATATCAAGATAAAATTTCCAGGTCTACGAGGCCGAGGCCGGAGTACAGAAAAAACTAAGTTTCAAGGCAACATAATCAAAAGAGACGAGTGCTTATACATCTTTATTGCTGGATTAAGTCATTTGCCGCAATCAAAAAAAAATACCGTGAACCAACAAGTATGAAATGTATTATACATATAAAAGAAAATTCCTGAAAAAATGAAAACGCAGTGCATGCGCCCAAAAAGTGAAGAACAGAGTATCTTAATACCAGGATCTCTATTCCTAACCTGCTACGCGGGATAAGCCGTGAAAGCGTAATAAAAAAACAAATAAATCCGCTATGCTATTGCCTAGATAATAACTTTCGTAACTTCTAGAGATGCTTCAAGTGCTGAATTTATATAATTATATTGATGAAATTATATAATTATATTAGTCTCGAGAACCAATATATATTAATGTTAAAATATATTGGGATTTTTGTACAAATTTTGTAGAGATATCTTTTAAGACGCATTTTTTTAGTACATAGTGTCAAGGCATACTCGAGGAAACTAAGTATTTGTTGTGTTCATTTCGTTGGTCTGGTAATGAGGCAAAGCGTGACGTAGAACTTCGCCACTCAACACGCAATACCTCCACAATTCTGCGGAAAGTGGATAATGGAAGTGTCTTGATAGGAACAGAGTGTTTTAAAGTAGATTCCCAGGTTCCCTTTGCCTACACAGCGTAAAGCTAAAAAAATCGGTGGAAATTAATGTTTGAACCTACAATAATTACTTTCAGTCAAACCGTAACTAGACTAGAGCACAAGAGCTAACATTTTTTTTTTTCAAAATAACAAATACCTTTAAAAATAAAGTAAATAAAAGATCCAATACTAGTTGATCATTCCAATAGCCGAGAATAAAGGATCGAGCTAATATTACTACTTTAATTAAAAATGTTTCTATTTTGTATGAGAGCTGTCGACGTAAGTTTTAATTAACATTCACTCTTTGTTTGTAATGCCAATTGGTTTTATAGAAAGAAAATAATGTGATTTATAGAAAATATCAGTATATTATTATAGTTTTTTTTTTAATTAGCTTCACTATTTTTATAATTAGCTATATGACGCTAGGTTCCCTCTGCCTCTCTTGGTATAATAGGGCGTTAATTGCTTGTTATAATAACCTAGTGTTAAGACTCTCTATTTCCCATTTTAGAGATATTAAAATTAACGCTGCCTTTTTTCTTTCTGACCACCCCTTCACCCCTCTTCACTACGTCGGTCTCTTTTACCTCTTGTTGGGAGCTTTGAATCCGAATTTACTAAGCTTTTTAGAGCATTTAGAATGGCGTAACTAAAAGCTGCAATGTCTTATCTGAATAATGAATTTATTTACCCGATTTTGATATCAAGTTCACAATCATCGCTTTTACTGTCCGTCAATGCCCCGCTGCGCCACGGTTGCCTCATTGCCTCATTACCTTTTACTTTCAATTAAGGATTATAAAATGTATTGAAGCGGTCGTAGCGTAGTGGTAAAACATCAGACTGTAAATGGAACGGTTCTAGATTCGTATCTCATTTGGGAGACAATAATATTTTTTCCCACTCTGGTAACAAGACATTCGATGGGAAGTGGGAAAAGGAGTGTATTTTATTTTACTAAGAGAAAAAAAAAGAAATATTATATTCTACTTACTTTTAAATTAGGATTCTTCTCTCTCAAAGCTACTACTTTATCGTACATATCCGCGTCTTTTTCTTCTCCCTCTGCCAATTTGTGGTCTTTCAGAGTGGCGAAGGCGTAAATAACGTGGGTGCACAAGCTAGGATCTACGTTCTCGGGCATGAAGCGGCCGGAGCTGGGGCGTTTTGATGACCATGAAGTTAGATAGCAGAGGATTTGAGGATCGCGTTCTGGAAACAAAAAAAATGGAAAATGATTATTGGTTTCATTTTTTTTTAGATTATCTGGAATTTAACACTGGAGGCATGGCGGGTTGAGTAGCAGAACTCAACGCGGAGTTTTACCTTGTTACTAGAGGAAATTGAAGTATTAAGTATTTCAGTCAGTAATATATGGTGACTTTTGTGTAGATGGTGGGAACTTTGTAGGGAAAATTTGATTTTTCTTTAGTGATATTGCAAGTTCTACAAAAACCCTTATGTAATAGCCAATATCTACAGATATGTTTAGGATTCAAACATTTCCTCATTTTTTTTTATTTAAATAGTTAATTTACACGATAAAGAAGGGAAAATATTTAGATTTTTCTAAAACGAGATTCAAAGCTGCGTCATATGAAAACCATTTAAAGAATATACGTTTCTAAATATTTTATGTATTTCCCGGGTTTTCATTATATATATTTTTAAACAACAAGACGGAAAAAAAAATAAGTATAGAAAGTTGTAATTTCTTTATAATAATTCAAAAGTATTAATTTTTTTCTTTGTTTTCATTCGACATCATTTACGGGCTCGTTATATTTATTGTCTACGGTAATAATCAGAAATAATATACAATTTTAAATAACTGATAAAACAGAACCAGCTGTGGTCTCTACAATGGTGAAATTACTGAAGTGGATGCAAGGCTGTTGTGCTAATGATACTCCAGAGATATCATATTTTATAACACCCTTATGGTACAGTTTAAATCTATGTGAAATTTATGGTAGTTACAGGTTTTTTATTTAGTTTTGAAATACAGTATGG
>FAPJ01020924.1:0-24924 GCA_001485985.1 Heliconius ethilla aerotome | reverse complement strand
AATGCCTCCAGAATGCGGTAAAAAGTGGGAAGTGTCTTAATAAGAACGTTGTGTCTTAACACTTGGTTCCCGGGTTCCCTCTGCCCTACCCTGCGATGTGTGGGATACAGTGTGAAGCTATAAAAAACCGATCAGTGCGAGTTGGCCTCGCTGATCAAGGGTTCAGACGGAAAAACGGACAGCAAAGTGGCCCAAAGGAAAAAAAAACAAAGGAACCCCTTTGGTGTTTTTTCCTTTTGAGGTACGGAACTATGGAACCTAAATATAGTATGTAGTGCAATAATATTTTGTATATTTTAGATTACAAAATATATCAAATATTATACAAGAAGATATAAGAAAGTTATCAAGAAAAAATAATTTTATACCAAATTTTCAAATGGAAATCGAAATTGCTGATAAGGCAAGTTTGTTACCTTTTAAGCTACTATAATTGCAATTGATAAAAAGTTATTTCAGCTTCTAAATAATTATTTTAAAAGTATGTGTTCCTCTTATAGTTAACATTATGGATTACAAATATACTCGAACTTTCAACAATCCAACTATTATTAGATGACTTCGAAGGTAATACCTATGTACATACATATATTGCTGAAAAATTTGCTCCATTACAACGTAACTTCAAAATTATAATTTTAATATTGTTTTCAGAACTAAAGAAGCAGGAAGAACCAGTATGGAATATAATCGATGCCCTAATAAACGATATAGTTGTAAATATTGTTACCAACGCATTTATTTATTATATTTATGTACAAAATATTGTAAATAAATTTATAAAATTACACTGATATTTAGGTAACACAAGAATCTGTGGTGAGAGACGAAACAACATCTGGTTCAACATCAACCATCGACGAAGACTTTAAAGATATGACCGAAACTAGTAGTAAAAAATATAGCGATGAGGAAGATTTCTTGAATGAAGAAAAAGATATATCAGATTTTATTGTATTGGATATACTAGAAAAAATTATATTGAATAGTGAACAACATTATATAGACACTGAAAACGAACAATATGAGAGTGTAAATCAATTCTTTAATAATATAATACAAGAAGTTATTAGTTCAAATGTAGGAGGTATTAATTTAGAAACAGACAACAGCCTCGATATATCTGAAATTAATGAAGACAGTCACAAATTCTTAACTGAAAATCTTGAAAAACATATTCAAAATTTGGAAAACATTAATACAGACACACTGGCTGACGGTTTTCAGAGAATGTCAGAGAATCAGGAAGAGGAAAATGTTGATGAAGACAATCATAAAAAAGTAAAATTTTCAAAATTATATATCGGTAATTAGCAAAAAGATTTTGCTGCATTTGTAGCGATAAATCAAATTGAGTAGAGTTCGTAGATTTAAAATGTTGAAAATTGTCATTTGACATTTCTATTCTATCAGTTATTTGAAAAAATATTTTGTCAATTTACAGGTAGCGATGGAATAAGAACTTCCAATCTGCATAGGTATGATTTGTAATTTAATATTTTTATTTCATTAATATAGGTAAATAAAGGTATTCTAGTTATTGTTATTTAAGTTTTCACACTGTATACCTATTGGTACGGTCATACGGTTAACGAATTGTGGCCTCGCCGAAGTTAGATGTATATGACTACGTCGATTTGATTTAAAAAAATCCTTACTTTTGATTATTTCCTACCCGAGTGAACAAAGTACAAAAATTTAGGAAACTTAACACCTAGAAAAGGTAGTTAGGTAGGGAAGACTGAAGAGAAACTTAGTTAAGTCAGTAGTGGGTAGTTTAAATTGTTAATTATTGAATTATAACATTATACCTCATTATACATATAATTACAGATATAATCTTAACGCTCATGATGGTCTGTTGAAAAATAATTTTAAAACTGGTCTTTCTGTTGCTCCACCAAATGAAGATTTACTAAGTAAGTTTAAAGAAAGGCTCCGTTTTTTAAAAAAATAAGAGATAGAAAGCTACGAAAGTTATGTGTCATATAAGTGTATTGACAAAAAGCAAGTACTTACCTACATATTATTTTTGCAGGCGATGCCGATGAATCTTGGCCTGACGATTTAGAGTTTCCTGTTGTAAAAGCAACTCTAAGCGTAAGCAAATCGGTCCAATCGCTTGGCAAAATTGTCGAAAGTGACGAAAAAAGTGTATCAATGCCAGAGGACTTGGACGATGGACATGGAAATAGTTTAGAACTGTCACATAATGAGTATATAAAATTAAAAACTAATGAAAAAGAGAATGAAGAGAATGAATATGAAAAAGAATGATCGTAGTTTCGTTGATAACAGCGAATTATAAATATTAGACTCAATTAATTAAAAACCATAAATGTTCACTAACAAAAAAACAAAATATGAAAATAAAACAGTGTTGCTAAACCAAAAGAAAATTCTTAAATTCAAAAAGATACAAACGATACTACTTAACTCTAACTAACTCGGACACCTGCCAGAACTATCCATATACATATACCTACTTATGTGCAAAATGTAGTATCTCGATTTTTCCCGCATAGCATGGTATATAGAAAGAATTTAGTAAGTACCTTCTCCGTTTCCTCCAATTTCCGCCCCTTTTTTGAGAATTTTATTATGAAGTAACAATAAAGTTCGTATAACATCCAAAAACCTTTTTTGCATAACCTATTTTAATAAAAAGTAATATTTCTTCGAGCGAAACTTGAACCCGCTCAGCCTGCAATTTTAGACTGCCCAACTGTGCCACAACGGTGACAATATAAAGTTAAATACTTACTAATTTATTTGATTTGATGTAGCAATAATATTTAAATGTACAATAATGTGACCTTATACAACAGTAGGTACCTACACGTTGCGTCAAACGCTATCAGAAGGACAACGTAGAAAATCAAGTTAGGAACGAGGGCAGAATTACAATCATCCCAATGAATTACCTTCTGGCTTCTAAAATAATGCGATATAATTTGGTGATGTTCTGTCATCAAAATATTTGATAAAAGTTTTAAACAATTTGATTTGAGACTTTAAATGAAACACTAGTTTTAACTACTCTATAAAAGCCTAATACAATTAAAACAAAAGAGAATTTGCCAAAAATCTAAGTGATTTTTTCAAACAAAATATTAATTATTTTGTTTGAAAAAATAAATATCGTTGTACATTGTATAATAAGAAGCCATTTGTTACGAACGACGCACGCAGACCCTATCAAAGAGACACCCCCGTAGACCCCTCACTTACGAAATCGAGACGTAGGTATTGGCAGCAAAGTTTAAAGTTGTTTAACCTTTTGTAGTAGGTAGGTTTTGTGTAGTATTCGTAATCGCGTTGCACGTAATACAGTACGGATAAGCATGGTGAAATCAAAAAGAACCGACATCCAAACTGTTTAACTGTTAATTATTTTGTTTAGGCATGGGTTTGAAATATTTTTCCCTATATGCTGCTCCCGTAAAAGGAGCGCAGACACTTCCATCCTGTATATTAAATGAATTTCAATATTCATCTACAAATAACATCACTTTTACGCTTAAATAAGGACAAAATATACCTACACTTTAAAAAATATTGGTACCAGTGTCGAGAGGAACTGCGACAGTAGGTACAAACGAAGAGTTGATATGCCAAAGGACGGAAGAATCAACCTACAAACGTCACATTGACAGTCGAACATACATATAAAATGAAAGTCAAATAAAAGCTTTATAAGCATTTATTAAATCTTTAAAAAATCTATATCTAATTCTAATATAGTAGTACATTACTAAAAGAAATAAGTAAACCAGAATTTTATTAGTTTACATTTCTTTTATATTAAACACAGTACATTCAATATTATTTACAGTACTCTTATGTCATTTGAAATGTACATTTACTTGATTAAAATCATATTTTCTTATATAAGAGTCTCGACAACCCGTCAAAATCCATTTTCCGTTAAAAGCAATGTCTCTTATTCCATCACAGTCAGAGCCCGTCAGCTGAACTCTTACAGATGAGTGAACTTCTTGTAAAGACAGTACAGCACAATTACCATCTTGCCTACCTACTGCAAATAATTGATTTGAGAGACTTCCTATACTTAGTACTGGGCTGGCTGATTCATGCAATTCCTTTATGATTGATCCATCTTGTAGATTCATAAATATAATCTGTGGAATGTGAAATATCTTTATCTTTTTGCAATTGTAATGTATAACATAATATAAGAAAACTTTTCCCCCAAATATTAAGACATTTTTAAGAAGTGTAGAATGTGCATTGAAGGGTGGAACTTAACGCTGTGTTTTGTTATATTAGCAATATTTGCAAGTGTCTTGCCATTATTAAATCCAACAATAACAATCCGATTTAAAATAATTGCTCAATGGGTGTTGAGTGGCTGAATACAATTTCAAGTTTTTTCCCAGAGAGAAAGGAAATTTAAATTATTTAAATATAATTATTCCCCTATGTAGTAATAAAATCTACAACCACTATGTTACAGTAAGATATTCAACTTAGCAATATTTATATAAATACCTTGCCATCACTGCACCCGACAATAACAGTCTGATCTATAATGGTGCAGGCATTAACTGCAGAGTTTAAATGTTTTTTAAATATTTCCTCTCTCTTTGCAACATGTGCACATATCACTGAGCCATTTTCACAGCCAACAACTAAAAGTTTGTTTCCAGTTGCTATCTGAAAAAGAAACACTAACAAAGTTGTTGAATCCAAAATTATTTACTATTAACAAAAAACATACATTTAACAAAAAAAGTTTGTTTCAAAGTAACCCACAAAATATAAAAGCTTGTTTTTGACAAATCTCATAATAAATTTATTTGATATTGTACTCCCAGAATGCCAAAATCAAAGAACTATATCATATCTTAATTTTATTTAGAAAAAATAATAGTTACCAAAAACCTAGAAAAACTTACCTCTCTTTCATTTTGTACTTCTACCTCATCATTTGTACTAGAAACAGAACAACAGTTTATAGCTCCTTGGGCATTAATAACATTATCTAAGCATTTAGATTCACCAACATCCCATAACTTCACTAAGCCATCTCTGTAACAGTATGAAAATTTTAATTCTTTAGTTTATACATCATATGCCACTCATAGCAAAGGCAGAGGGAACCAGTGTTAAGGCACTACATTTCCTGCTTTTCCGGCCAATTATAAAGATATTATGTCTTATTACCATGTACATAAGTCATTTCTCCAAGTGGAAATCAAATTGACTATCATAGTGAATGTTAAAGATCTATTACTATGACAATTATCACATTTACAATCAGATGCTACACTGCACCAAGATTGCTCCATGTAATTTGCATTATATTCTTTATATTTTATTTCTTTATATTCTTTAATTTTGTTTGTTCTGTTTTAAGCTAAACATAATACAGTTTATTTTCACTTACTTGCTAACTGAAATTACATTTCTGCCTTTCTCTATAATACATACATCTGCAATGGACATGGTATGACCTTTCAAAGTCACTGGATTTATTCCAGATTCAGCTGACCAAATTCTGCAGGAGCCATCAGCTCCAGCAGAAATCACAACAACACCAGAAGGAAAGAACCTGCATTTGTAAACAGGACCCCCATGTCCTTTTAAATCTAAGAGTTCTTCATCTGCAAATGAAAATCAAAACATTACATAGTTTGTATATACAGTATATCTATCGCTATCTTTATACAGATCAACTTCCTTCCTTTTAGTATTATAAACTCTAAATGTCTTCTTACTACATACTTGTTCTTGTATCCCAAACAAGTAGTTTGTCTGCTTCACATGAAGAGATTGCCAATGCATTTTCAGCAGTGGAAACTGATAATATTGCTTTTTTATGTACATTATGTGATTTTGTTGCAGCAACAAAAGCTACTTTTACGTCCGATTTAACATGTTTGACTATTAAGTTTAAGCTAGACAATGAAATAAATTGATAATTCTTGGAGACATCAATTTTTATTTTTCCATCAGCCTTGTTTATAGACGTTTTGATTTTATCGTGAACACTATTTGCATTTAAATACTTAGATGATATCCAAATTTCTTCATTAGGCAATCTGAAACGGAAGCTGGCTACAGTGATTAAATTATTACTCAGAATCCAAACAAATAAAAACATACATTGATTGAAATTATTTTAAGTTTACCTAACAGCATCATTCCAATCAGATTGAATACTTATAACAGGTAAATTTGTCATTGTATCTGTTTCCAAAATATATTTATTGCAGCAAAACGAAATATTTTTGTCTTAAATTTACGCACCACTAGATTTATTCGTAAAGAGATTTTAAATTTCTAAAATAATATGTATAAAAAAACAGCTAATTAGAATAAATTTTGTTATTATAAGAAATGTTATAAAATATCTAGCAATGCTAACACAATAACAACACATTCAAAAAATAAACATGAAAATTACAATTTGTAATATGACAGTCTCACTTTACATTACAAAATCGCAGATTAAGGATGTCTATTTAATATCGATATTTTGAACTATGCTATTTTTTTTTAATCAACAATCACGATCATGTTACGATTGGTTTTTTATTAATTAATTATATTACAATGACTTTACTGGGTCATTTTTTAAGTATATAATAGATATACATTTTGAAAAAATATATTTTTTTGTTTCATTACCATTCTCATCATATCATCCACTTATAAAAGGTTTTATTATTATTAAATATTTCAACAAAAATATTAACACTATCGTTTTGTGTGTGTAAATTTTTGTAAACTAAATCTTAAAGAATCGATATTTATTCCTAAAATGATTTCCTGTACGATATATTTTAGTACCGTATGCCTCAATATGTAAAATACCCAACCCGATCTAAGGCCGGTTGAACAGGTCCGAGGGCCAAGTTCCGCAAAAGACACCTCATGATCGAAATAAAACTCAATATCTCAACCCAATCGATGGCCGCAAGCTTAGGTTCGAGTCCCGTTCGAGGACACGTTATTGCAGACGTTAACATCCTCTTAAAAAGCCTCGTAGTACTTGCCCATGGATAGAGTACCTCTTGTCTTCCCAATCGGTATCGCTATAAATCCCAATAGGGCTAACAGCATTAACCTCAATTTCGAAAAACAACCTCGGTATCTTTTAATTTATATTAACGCATATTCATTTTTAATCTGTATTGTTGACTTTGATTAGTTAGTGACAATACATATATATGACATAGTGATAGTGACAGACAAGTCAAGTATAAAGTGGGCGAATTTCTGTTTTGCTTTTGTCTACTTCCGCTTGAGAAGTTTTTAGAAATAAATAATTTAAGTAAATGCTATGATTAAAAAGTTATGACATATTATAATATATGCGATTATAAAAATGCATTTTTCTATTCCTGATTTGCAACAATTTCGTGACGATAATGGAATCACTTACACAGTAAGTTTCTTTATTTTCTTTAATTTTTTAATGTTTATCATCACCTTTTTGTTATCTTTTCAAACTTTTATATACTTTTGCAATTTTTCTTTTAAAGGGATATAATATTTATATAGATGGATTCTTCCACTGTACGGCTCGGTATAAACAACTGCTTAGCCTTCATGAACAATTGCAAGCTCAGTACCCGCATTTTAAGTTACCACAATTTCCATCTAAGAAATTATTCTTAACAAACTCTCAATTGGAAGAGAGAAGAATTTTATTAGAAAAATATATACAATTAGGTAATGGCCTTGTTATAATTTAATGTTCAATGTGTATTTTACGTAATGTTGACCTATAATAACAATTATTATTTATAGTTGGACAAAATCCTGTATTCTCTAATTCTGGCATATTGATTACATTCCTATTTTCTGCTCAACAAGAAACACATTCTGTGAGAGTGCATGTAGTGGACATAGAAATATCTTTAATGAATGGTTATAGAATACCATTATCTGTATCATCTACGGACTCTTCAAGTGCTGTACTAGATATTGCTTGTAATTATGTAAATTTATCAAAGGAGTTGATTAAATATTTTTCATTATACTTATTTAATTGGAGCTGTGCGAAAGATGGTCAGCCATGTATGAAAAAGTTAGAGGATTATGAATCTCCATACATATCACAAAAATATGTTAGACCAGATGATAAAATTGTACTGAGAAAAAGGTATCCATATAATTATTTAAATGTAATTATCTTAAGTTTAATTTTACAATGATTGCTAATATATATTTAATGATATTTTCAGTTACTGGGATCCCTGTTATGATTTGGATTTAATGATTGACAGAGTTTCCTTAGATTTAATATATTTACAACTTATTGAAGAAGTAGATTTGGGTTGGATAATTACTGATCAGCAATCAAAAGAAATATTGTCTTCTTACGAGGCTAAGAAACAGAAAAGAGAGGTAAGATTTTACATATATTATGCAGTGTGCTTCATAACACCAGAATCATAAAATTACTTTTGCCTAATAAAATAAGTATAGTGGACATCATAATTAATTAGTCAAGTATAATAAAGACTCCTCTGATAGTAAATGCAAAGGTTGTGGGGTGTGATTCCCACTTGGTGTAATGAATTATTTCCATTTCCTTGCTCTTTCAATAAGACATTGAGTGGAACTCAACAAGTTCTGCTTCTCAACATGCATTATCTCTAAAATTGGGAACAAAGTGGGAGAGAAGTATCTTAACGCTGTACTATCCCTATATAGAAAAACAGTTATTTTCTATCTATATTGAATTCTCTCTATATAGAGAGAATATATGCCTTCAAATTATAGGTGAAAAGTTTAGGTAAAAATTATTTGCATTAAATATTTTTTATATAATTTTATATAACTTATAATAATTATATTACAATATCTATATAAATCTGGCAGTTCTATTTTTTAAACCCACATAAAAATACAAATGTATCAACAAAATTATGTATTGAATTGTATACATTATTGTATGGTATACAATTATACATGTGTAAAAAATTTTAATATATAAAAGGAAAGAAGACCCCTAAAAAAATATTTTAATTTCTTGACAAACATTTTTGTTTTACCACCAGCATTTATAGCTTTTGCTAGTGTAACATAATAAGTGTGGGTCATCTGGCTGTTTAATCAGCAACATTATCATATTTATTACTAAAGTGATCAATGGTCTCACTCACTTAATGATTCAACTGCAAATGAGTTCATTCATTTATTAATGTAATGACACTATTTATCAAACAAAAAGAATAATTTTTCATGACAGCAAAACTCATAAAATATGGGCTTTAGTGAGTATTAATCATAGCTACAAATATATACAAGTACTACCATTGTTAAGACAAAAATACTGTCAAATATGTATTTCAACTAAACTGTAGATTCTATATTGGTGTATAATTTTTTTGACAATTTTTTTTCTTCCCTACTGCTAATTTATTATAATTTCCAAGCTTGGCAGCATGCAAAGAGAAACATAACTTAAATATTATTTTTCTATAATACAATGCATAATAAAGTTAATTTATGTTAATTATTATGACTTATGTTATGCAAGTAATAATCAATATTACAATCATGCACTTTTTATCTATTTAATATTATATTTAAGTATTATATATACTTTATACATATATTGAAATAGTTTTATCATAAAATATATACCTATTTATGTAATGTAATAGTTATGAAAATAATCTAGTGATTACTTGCATAACTATACATAGTATATAATGAAATTTTTCCTATATGATAACATCATTACTGAACTTGTCTTTTCTTTATTCATCAAAAGTAATGGATTGTTTTATTCATCATGAGGTAGAGGGTAGTAATTTTACAGTAAAAATGTTTATGAAAATTATTTATGGTTTTAATTACATTTTTTTTCGGCTATTCATAAACCGTTTTGGCCCAAATGCTCTTATGCCTCACTCTGAAAATATTCTTCTGGTGTTGAGGACAGCAAAAGTTTCCTGAGTAAATGGAACATATGGATTCGATTCATTGTTATTATAATTACACTTATTTGTATGCATTTGTAAGTTTAGTTTAATAGTTGTATAGTTCTTCAATATGTTTTCATTAAATTACATTTCACTTTACAACATTTTACTTAATAACTACACCACTCTGTTCTCTACATATATATTTACAATTTTAAATAAACTCAATGTTATTATGTGGAATGGAGTTCCTAACACTAGATTGTGCTACCTATGTACTATAGAGATATTAAATATTTTAGTATATAGAGCTAGCTCGAACGCTCCGGCACTACAGCAGTATACCAGCAGGAGAGGCCGTCACCGATGCATCTAATATCGAGGAAAGTGGGGCGAGTGCACGCGTGCGAGTGTCGCTAGCCTCTAAAGAACTTACTTTAGCTAGTGCCTCCCATCCCAATAATGAACAAAGGTACAAAGTTACTAGGATGAGGTGCTGGCGGATCACTACTTTACATAATGTAAGTTTTGTTTTGTTTAGTAGATATTATTAGTAACTGTGGTTTACCGTAAACATGTGGGTTCGATTCCTAATAAGGTTTTCCTAAATGTAAATAATCGCTATGAAAACAAGATAAAGCGCGGCGGAGTTTCGCTGCACAATACGCAATGTTTCTAAACTTCGATGGGGCGTGGGGAACGAATGTCTTAACAGTGGGTTCCCTTTGTGTACCCTGCTATATGTGATACAGTGTGCAGTCGTTATCCAAATGTAAAGTTCTTCTGTCTACCTTACTCTGTGCGGGGTAAAAAAAATATATTACACAACAAACATAACTTATAGGGGCGGAGTTGCGGTGTGCCGCTGAGTTTTATTATATTGTTAATGGATATTTGATTACTACTTAATAGATAAATTATTAAATTGTAAAGTATCTGAAATATTAAATTACCATCTACGAGTCGTTATAATTATATTGTACAAAAGCTATTGTAGCTTAAGTTTTAATTACCTATTAATTCATTTTAAAAATTAAATAATAGAGACCCTCATGAAGCATTTACCACTGCTTCATGAGGGTCTCTATTATTTAATTTTTAGGCCTGAGAATGTAAACACGGTGGAAAGGAAAAAAAACACAGGAAAGAAAAATATTATTTCCCCGCATTGTATGATATGAAACGGCGTTAAGTACCGTCGCAAATTTTGTATACGTGTATGTGTAAATAATGCTTCACTTTTATTCATAAAAATATATTGTTAATTTTTTGCAGCTAGAACGAACTCAAGCAAACAGCCATGATTCTCTCCTCGACGAGCCAAGTAAAAACTTTGAGTTGTCATTTGAATATCTCATTAGCAAAGATAATTTGGTGTGGGTGACGCTGCGGACGGAACATGCAATATTCATTAGTGTATGCTTGCAGGTATGTATCGATGACGCATACTTACTGAGATTTATAGCTTAAAGATGACGTAATGTATGCAGAACTCATTAGAAGCTATTGATATGGATAAATGTTGTTATTTTTTATTCCCCGACGAAAACAGAGAAGTGTTAGGTATAAGTTTGTGTGTTACATCATAGCCCCTTAATCGATAGTATTCTCCACTGATGACTGTTTATCCGCTTATTTCTTCTTATTCTACTTAGCAGCGAGAGCGCTTGGACGGTTTCCAAAGAGACGCGGGTTCATATCCCGCTACGTTCAAATTTCTTCTTTAATAAGTATAGAGATGACATAGTTTAGTTTATTATTTAATACTTATTTAATTATTTTCATATCAACTAGTCGATAGTCGACGAATTAATGCGTCAAAAGAACGGCGAGGGTCCTTCGTCGCCGCGTTGCAAACGCGCAAGTCTAACTTATCTTAGAAGAGACGGTTCAACTCATCTCATAACGCCATCTTCGTCGAGTGATACTCTCAGCTCTGTTAGTGTAAGTATAAGAAGTAAATAAAATATAAACTATGTTACCATTTACAATTTTAGAAATACACGTTAAGTAAATATATGTAGGTTAACTATAAAGTCAGTACAATTTTACTGGATGTCACTGTTACTGTACTAGAGAGCTTATGTTACAGCATAACGACACTGTTCTCTGCCTGCCTGTTCACGATTTGCAACTGTAAACGCGACGCTCGTGGGTTCGATTCCCACTTCAGGAGGAATCAAATATTTTCAATGCTCATTCATGCGTTGTGTTCCGCCATTCAATAGAGTGTCTAAGTGTCTTAATGGGAACGGAGTGTCTTATCACTAGTTTCCCAGGTTCCCTCTACCCACTCTTTTATGTGGTGTGATATGAGAGAAGCTACAAAATCTTTACGTTACAGAGATAGCTTCGAGTCAGGTCACTCTTTTCTCCACATTATTTGTTGAGTGACTCAATCCTCCGCTGTTTCTTGCCAGAATGGGTAAATGAGAATAATTCATACTCAGTATCGGGATCGAAGCCACAGTACTTGTACTCACTGCCCTACTGCACCAATAGATAGACACTCTGTCCATTACTTTTCGCCAAATTTTCGAGATGTTGAATGGAGGAACTCGACATCGCGATTTGTCTCCTTACCACAACGAGATAATGAAAGTAATTAGAGGATAAACACATGGAATGTCTATTGAATATCATGGAGAATATCTGCCAGTTAATGTAATAATTAAATTATACCATTGACATTGAAAAGAGTTGAGTTTTTTTCTCAACAACTGTTGAGTTTTTTGCCGGCTCTTCTCAGCAGAACTGCTTTCCGAACCGGTCATTCATTTTCGTTCATTCGACGATTCAACAGTGCTTATATTAGTCTATTTGAAAAATAGACGAATATTTTGAATTTGAATTAATTTCCTCGAGGAGGAATCGAACTCACATTCAGACGCTGTGCCGCTCCAACTCCATCCTATTAAATTGTTTATAAATACACACGCTATGAATTTCAGAATGGAGATTCGTCGGGTAGTTCAAGAGAAATATTTTCCGTTCAGAAGCTAACTGAGAAATTTGCATCGGTAGCATTTAAATCTGGCAAGGATTGTGTAGAGAACAACGCGTTTGAAGCTATTGGAGACGAAGAATTGTAATACACCCAAAGATACATCGTCGGTTAATAAAATGGCATAATAATATTTTTTAAAATCAAGACTTAATAGATATTTTAATAGCTCTCTTTTATGGATTAAAAACACTATAAAATAACGCGCCCAATGATGCAAGTGTTGTTTCCGAATTTTTTATTTAACCGCAGTTTAGATTGTAGAAAATATGTCTGTTAGTTGCAAAACGCCAACGTAACAGATCACACATTAATTTTTAGGGTTCCGTACCTCGACAGGGAAAAACGAAACACTTAGGTATAGGATGACTTTGTTGTCGGTCGTGCGAATGCAAGCTTGAAATATCAAATGCTCATAATAAAAATATTTTTAATAATTTTAAAATTACTACCCCTTTCCTCATTATCAATCCTGAAATTGGTACGGAACCCTCGGTATACGAGTCCGACTAGCATTTGAACGGTTTTTTTACAGTATATCGTCGCTTTAAAAGAGTCCGGTAGATTTTTTTATTAATAAATGCAATTCATTGCGACAGGAAAAATATTCTTTATACTTTACTTTTATTTCTGGCTTTTCTTCACATAGAATATAACATATTAAGAATCGTGACCTACATAGTTTGGCATAATATTTGTGTATTTCTAAGGAAATTGATTCCTTAATAAAAGGCCTTTAAATAAATATTTAAAATAAATATACCATCCTAAATTTATAAATATCTTTTAACTGTTATTATATGCTAATATTTATTTTACAGAAAAAAGAAAAACAAAATTTGTTTTGCTATTATCTTTTTTAGCCACTTTTCTATTTAACGACGACATGATATCAATGTAATGTACAGAATTGTCTCAATTTTACTCGAATTTCATTACTATACGTAATATTTTTTTGTTTTGATTTATTTTTCGCATGGTAAGACTTATTTGTGTATTAAATGTAAGCCTTTTAAGTATAAAACTGCAGTAGGTTTTAGATTTAGCATTTTGTCACTAAGATCCAAATATGCCACTCTTTTTTATTCAAACATGCAAGCCATACACTTGCCATATTATTGTTTTCATTTTTCTATTATCTAAAATTGTATATGTCTATCATCCAATTGTAAATAAATTTGTCATCTTTTAAATTTATAAAAAGTTAAATTTTTGTAGCCAAAATATGTTTAAGAAAAAGAAATAATGAATACATAGTATTATTAAAAATAATAAATCGACGAAGAAAAATTCAAATAGCTAATTAATAATTATTGAAAAACGGAATTATTAATTGTAATTAGTGGGGAACAGAGTGTCCTAACACTAGGTTACAGCATGACGCTGTTTTTTTTAAAACAATATATAGTTTTTTTTTATTATTTGTTGCTGTAATTGGTAACTTGCAGGTTGTAAGGTATTTGATTGTTTATATTTTACAGTCAGTCTTTGCATTCAATTTAACCACAAACTCTAAAACATGGAAATAACTTAACTTTTGTTGCTTGGTTTTCATACAATACTACTCACTATGTAGCATTACTTCTACTTTTAAAAATGACAAACAAAACAAAATTTGGTAAACGCTGATGCTTTCTTGTCTATAACATAATTTCCTCAAATGTCAGTGAACCTCAAAGTAGCAACAATATTATTAATATTTGTTACTATTAGTATTTGATAAAAAGTTATGTTGATTTTGCTTCAGTCTCACAACAATGACACAAAATCATACTTCCCAGACTTTATATCAAGTTAACTATGTATTTGAAATATATTGTATGTTTTAAAAAAAATCAATTTCTTCTTGAACTAAAGATAGACTGGCTCAAACAAATAAAAAGTATTTATTGTATTAACATTTTTTTTAAAGTAAGTTATCCTACTTTACAAGGCATTATTTTATAATTATATTCTTCTGTATGTATTTTTTTAATTTACTATAAATGTTGATCTAAATTTTTTAACTATTTACTTTACTCAAGAATTTATTTAGTTTGATTAAAAGTAGTACATGCACTTTTTTTAAATTATATAGTCTTTTTATTTCTTATTGGAAATATATATATTTTGTGAATACATTTATCATATTCTTATTAGTTTTAAAAATTTTGTTACTGGGACCATTTTACATATGGTTATTGATTGATGTTGTTCAATTTAACCATTTGTTTGCCCATAAGGCTGTAAATTATGTCTGCCATATTTTTTATTAACAAACGTTGAAAAAAGTTCTAAATAAACTGTTTTACAATCAGCATTTTCTACTTTAATTAATTAATCCTGTGTTTTACTGCTAACTTTATTTAAATTAAAATATTAACATAATACAGTGTAAAGATTAATGATCTTTTTCCCAGTTTTCACGCTCCAACCTTTCCTTCTTAACTTGTTCTACAATTGGTGAGAGATACAGCTTATCTTCTTCATATTTAGTCCACTCTTCTTTAGGAAGGATGATTTTCTGGAGAGAAAGTTGCATGGCACGGACCAATCTGAAGTTACGTTCATCTATTACATGGTCAGGAAGTCTGCGTAGAGCTTCTTGTACATCAGAATCTTCATACAAACAGTCATCACGTTGAAGACCTAACAAATGTTAACAAAAAAGAATTGTAGTTATTTATTTACACATTTATATATAACAGTTAAATTTTTATGCATTGTTTTCCCACTTTAATTAACTATAAATTTAAGTATATCGAAATAGGAGCAAAATGTGTCGCAAATTATAGTATACATACCATATTTATTAAATCCAGATAGGTTATATGCCCATTTTCTGAGATTACCTGAAAATCAATCAAGTTACATAATAAGATAAGTGCTACAGAAAAGTATTAATAATTGCTCTTTAAGAGTAACTTACTGCGGAGAACAGCAGTAGTTCTTAAGGCCATTTTGCTTAGTTAATTTAGTGTTTCGATATACAGCTGTTTGAGGGCCTATTTCAATTAAAATTAAACAAAAGTAGGCTTAAACCTTATTCCCGATTTGCCAGATGACAATTGAGTATTGACATAAGTTTAATACAGATAAATAATAAGGTTTTTACACAGATAAGAAAGGATTTATAACGTTACCAATTCACATTTAAAGTAACGTTAATTACCGTTATAATTTGGTAGCGATATAATTTAATTTCATATAGATACCTAAGTATCGTTATAATATGGTAGCGAACTTAACGGAATAACGTTATAATAAGGTTAATTTTGCGTTAAATCTTAACGTTAAATTTAGTGTTACTTCGAAAGTAGCGGTATAGATCATCTTTTTATTTTGTTACCTTTATGCAAAGTTGCCGTTAAATTTTATTTCGCTACGATTGTTCATTTTGTTAAAAACAAAGATGATGAGTACGTATTATGGGCTATACTATAATAAGACAAAAAAGTGTAATTGTACAATAAATATTTTTTCATAAAAGTAATTTACATTAATATTGAAAATAATAACCGAATTATAGTATAATGCAGCGGCTTAACTAAAATAGAAAATTAGTTTCATGGCGCAGCGGCAAAAGGGTGTGACTGAACGCGATGGTTGTTGGTTCGATCCCCACTCGAGGAAGTGAAATATTTATTTACGTTTATATTTCCATTTCTTCGCTCTTATTTAAGTTTTAAAAAAATAAATGCTGAACGATTTTAAAACCAACGATATACCTATATTGAAAGAAAATATGAAAGTAATAATTTCGGGATTGAGACTACTTTTTCGAAAAACTTCAAGAGATTACTATGCTCAATGCTGGTAACTTTAAATTGTCAACATCTACAACTACAACTATCGCTTTCGCTTATCGCTATGCTAAGTCGAGTATGATGTGAAGTGTAAAATGTAAATACTATTTTGTTTTTAGTTTTTAGGTTATAACTTTACAACATATACATAAGTAGTCTAGTTATAAATTAAAGTAATTATTTGTACATAGTTGTCTTATTAGGTAGACATAAATGTTTTAATTGTAAACAATGCTATCAGCTAGTCTAGAAATTTGTATTATAGATCATATAATACAACACACGTTTTAATCACGATGTGATGAGAGATAAATCTCAACTTGGCGACGAGTGATAATGGTATGTTGCTCGTGCCTGCTTCGTGTCCCTTATCAATTTATTTGCTCGTCTTCGAGTGAACTTCGAATGCCCTCGCTCTTAGTTCCTTGGCCCGCTTATCACCATCCGCATGAATATAATGAGACGACGAAAGACAATTGTTTCAGAACTTGTTACGCGCTTGTACACGATTGTACGCCTTAATAAAAGTATTGTTTTGTCAGTGAAATAATTATTTTACAAATATAATTGGTTCTAATTAACTAGCTTGTGTCCATTAACTTGTTTAGTGTCTTTTTTTGTTAATCTTGCAACCAAGAAGAGGTATGCCAAGTGACTGTCGCGATTGTTTAGGAATTCGTTATCGAATTAACATCTTGCACCAAACCTGGAAGTGGCTGCACCAGACAATAGCCCTTCATGAATATCTAATCTCTCTGTCCTCTGCTGATACTGATGCTTGTTGCACAAAGTACTAGTGTTTTTGAACTTTAAAATTAAGTGTGTTTTGTGACTTTTTAAGAACAATTATTCAAAGAAATTTTGAATCAAGGCATTGATCTGCCAAGCCTTTATAAAAAAAAAGTGTTATTTGCAAATATATATCATAAAATGGCGCAGACAATAATGCGGAAGATTGCTTTAAGCAACATGTTTGTAATGGTTGGATTAACAAGGAGGACAAGTTCACGAAGTTTAAGTACAGCTAAAAATTTTATTGAGAAGAATGTTAAAAAGGACTTGCCGATTGAGGAAGACATTACAAAATCTGTATTCATGTCACAGTCAACAGATATTTATACCAATTTGGCATTAGAGGATTGGATGTACCGTAACATGGACTTTAGTAACCATCATGTAATGATGGTTTGGAGAAATGAGCCATGTGTAGTAATTGGTAGACACCAAAATCCCTGGCTTGAGGCAAATGTACCATTTTTAGGGGAAAGAGAAATAGCACTTGCACGCAGAAACAGTGGAGGTGGCACTGTATATCACGACAGAGGCAACTTAAACATTACTTTCTTCACACCAAGAGAAAGATATAATAGAAAGTACAACTTAGAACTAATTACAAGAGGATTATATAGAGGTTTTGGAATAAAATCTTTTATTAATGAACGTGATGATATTATTGTACGGGATAAATATAAGGTATGTATTATAAGCCACTGTCTATACAGCCACACTATATTTAAAAGTTTATTACTTATTATAATATAAGTTTTAAATTTATATAAATATAATGAGTATGACATATTTAAATTGTTATTGATATATAATTTATTTTTCATTAATTTATCAGGTATCTGGAACTGCAGCTAAATTAGGACGCTTGTCCGCTTATCATCACTGCACACTTCTAGTCAATGCCAATAAGGCAGATCTCAGTAAAGCTCTTGCCAAGAGAGAGGTGAGTTAAAAAATTACAACATTATGCTTTATTTTCATATAATACTCATAATTTGTCCTTTTTACATAACTAGGCTGATATTGTTAAGGTACAATTAATTAAGTATAATTTTAAAAATTCAAAAGACTTGCATTTTAACAAAGTTAATTATTTAAACAAAGTTGTTGATCATGTAGTTAATTGAATTGTGAATTATTAATCAAGTCAAAGATCATGAAATTACATATGACTCACATTATTGTCTTTCAACAGATTGTATTTAACAAAATGCACATTATACATTGTTACACACAGAGCACTTACTTGTAATATTAAACAATTATAATTAATATAAAATGCATTTTAGCATCTGTCACTAATAATTATCATAGTTTTTATCTAACCTTATGTTGAACTAACATTAACCTACCCTTTCCTTCCATTCATTTATGTTAAGAACAATTTAATTCTATATAGCATGGCATACAGACAAAGGCGACGGCATCCACCCCTTCGCCTGTTGTAAACCTGGCCGACCTGGACAACAAGGTTACTGTGGAAAGTTTACAAACAGCTGTTGGCTATGAGTATCTCAGGACAGCTGCTTTGCATTTAGAAGATGGTGGCGAAAGACAGATCTCAAAACAAAGAGGCTTTCAATTCATAAACCCCACTGAGCAATGGTTCCCAGGTGTGTATAAATATATCATTTGTTCAAGTTATATTTTCATAACATTATGTACTTAATTTATAACTTACTATAGCACTGTTAAATATTTTGATCGAAGGGTATCTCTATCCACTCTATACACCTCTAGAATTCCGCGGAAAGTTGGGAACAAAATGTCTTAGCACAAAGTTCCCACTATGTGTGCAAGATACAGTGTGAAGCTGATTTATTTTTAAGATTTATGCTTTCTCTACTTGCTCATTTTAAAATAAAAATGTATATTGATATTTTTCAATAAAATGCTATATTTAATTTTCTTTATATTAAATTGAAATAGGAGTTGACATCCCTACATTTATATAAAAATTGTAGACAAGCTGTTTTTAAATAAAACAAATCAATGATCGAAATATTTCAATTTAATTATTACTAAACATATTAATTATTTTTCTATACCTTCAACAGGTCTCTCAGAAATAAAGAATGAATTAGTGACTTGGGACTGGTCTTTTGGTCGCACTCCATTATTCACTGTAAGCCGAAGCTTCCCAGTGCCGGCGGAGCTATTAGCTCCTTCCAAAATCTATTCAGCCGCTCAAGAGCTTGTTATAAACATGTCAGTGGAGAAGGGCCTAATTGAAGATGTCACACTAAATATCCCTCCAGGTTTAGTTGAATCCGGATTTCACGGAGAAGCTTCTGTTATAACTCATTTAAAAGGAAAAAGGTTTACATCGGAAGCGCTTACAGCGCTTGAGGACGCATTGCTCACACGTCACTCCAGCGAGGACGATAGAAAGTTAGACGAGAAAGAACAGTTTGTTACTAAATGTTTTGAGCAAGTTGTTAATACTGTCTAGTCTGTTATCGAACGATAAGGAATGATTATTATAACGTAAGACATATTTTTGTAAACAATTAAATTATATTATATAAATATTTTGTATAAATTAGTGATAATCTAGTACATTTATTAAAATATTGTTAGTTTATTTGTATAATAATAAAAATGGTGCTAAATGTTAGAATATGTGGCTAATTTTGGTTACATCTTGTTGTTCAATTTTATCTACTAAAGTATTTATTGTTTATATTACTGGTACAAAGTTTAATATTACACACTTATGCTTTTTATGATTATAATAATTTTAATATTACTTTTGGATTTTTTTGCGTTCTCTAACTATTACTACATTTTTATATAAATACTAACAGGCAGTTAACAAGTTATTTTCTTATTTTACTTTGTTCATGTTTTATTAATTTAGTCCTTTATTTAATTTTCTGACACTTAATTTATTGTTGTACAGATTCATCTGCATTATATGTTGAGAAACAAATAAAAATGCTATTAACAACGATTAATGAAAGACAAAAACATTATTGAACTTTTTAATCACCATTTTTTATTATCTGTACAACATGACGTGTGTGTCTATTTTCCGCGATTTGGTCGGTGCGCCGAACGCTACAAGAATGCATCATATCATTTGTTTTAATTAAATTTTAATTTCGTTACCGAATTAATTTACCCATATCTATAATTTTACTTATTAAACATATTACTTAGCATATTATATTTTGTAACGTTTTTATGCTTAAAACTTATTTTATTTAGAATTTTAGACCATTTCATCATTCACGTTCATTTAGTTTTCACGTATCTACCCTGAACGGGTAATTTTCGTATGAGATGGGCATAAGGCACACTTAGATTAATGTAGATTTTTGTGTTACTTTTTTATGATTAGGTAATTTGAAGCTTGTAATTCATTTATTATTTTGACATTAGACTAAATACTGTTAAACGTAAGATGAAGTAACGAACTTTCCCTCAATGTATTTTATGAAAATATGAAATAAATATGATTTATTATATAATTTATTCTTTTTTTTTCAAACGTCTCCCATTAATTTGTTTGAACGTTATATTGTGTAACTAAAGTCAAGAGAAATGATAATAGATGTGTTCAATTAAAATTAGCCTTACATAACAAACGTTAGTTGATCGACGCTTCAAGGGGAAGGCTACAGCTATTCACACAATGTGCATTGATTACGAAGAATCACCTAATCATTGCACCATGTAAAGTAACAAATCAAGGCAACTCGTGATGTCACACAAGTATAGGATTAATAAAAATATGCGCGTTTGTCCTCGCACAATAAAAACTTGCTTGGAGCTTGCTCTTCCTCTCGCTTTCTGTATAGCCGGGTGGTGGTCGTTGGCCGCCGCCAGAACAGCCAGTCTGCGTTCGTTCTCAGTGCGTGCGCACCGTCCGCCATATTGTATAATTGCAAGTTGCCATGACAACCGCGTATATGAAATAAGCGCGGGAGTTTTTTAAATAATAGTGGTGTGATTTTATATATTCAAGCCTTTGCTGCTCTCGTAAGTATAAAGGATACCATGACATTTTAAATAATTATTTAAAATATGATATTTTTATATTCTGTAGATAATATTTTTAATAAAGTTCAAATTATTAAAAAGCTATTACGATTCGAACGGTAGTTTGAGATATTAAAGAATTACGATTTTATTGCTTATGAAAGTAATATCTACATTGACATATAAAAGAGGAATTGATTAATATTTATCAAATAGTTCTGCTAATTATGGAATTCTACGTTTCTTATTAGTATTTATTTTGATAAAAAAATATATACATTAAATAATTATAGGAACGCGAGCGCGTTGAAGTCTTTTGCGTGGTGCATGTGCTTCCAAAATTTACCTTTACCATAAACTAAAACTATTTTGACACCACAATTTTCTTGTATTTAAATTTTATATAAGGTGTAAAATTACACTACTAATTGTTAGCATATTGTTAAATATCTTTTACAATTTTTTTTTATATCTACATAAAAATTGTTGCTACATATAGCCATAATTCAATAAAAAATTATGTGGTGTTCCCACATAATTTTTAATTTTAAATATATATTTTTTTAGTTCAATTTTAAATATATATTTTTAAGTTTAAGTAATAAGGGTTGCCTTTATGTTACCGATTCAATTATAATCTGTCTTGAAGTAAAAAAAACGATATGAAATTTAATGAATATGTAAAGATAAAAAAAGAGGTTATTTATCATTTCATTTGTGTAACGTACTGAGTGGCGTAAGACAACGCCTAAATTAATATTTAATTGTCGAGGACCCCGGGAAATAACATAATCCCATCACCCACGAAAACTCTAAATGAGACAAACAGAGCCAAGTTATTAAATAATAATTAATACTTATTTTCTTTGATAAAAGAATGGTGAGTTCAATGATAATGCTGAATTTATTTGTTTTATAATTATGTTATTGTTTGTTTTATAATCTCAGAAGACTTTTTGCGCTATAAATATTGATGTGAATAATTTATTACGACTAAAATATTTTCAATTGAATTGTTCCGCCTAGAAATCACATGTCCGGTGCATACCATACCTAATTATCAAATCACGCTACCTACCTGAAGAAATATCGACTGTTTCGTATTATATTACCGATTAAGGTTCAGCCACGCTTGTCTGAACCCACTTATCTAAAATAATTGTCGATAGGAACGATTACTCCTCTCGCTGAAGCGTTTATGTAATGTTTTTTTATTAATATTTCAATTTTATCTTGCTTACGTTATTTTTTAGATTTTACATATAAATAACACTCTTAAAATGGTAGTTCAATATTAAATTTCAAATTTTCATTGTTTAATATTAAAATTCAAAACACCTTCGTTCATAACGTTTTATTTATATTTTTGTTTTATTTATTTACGTTTTATTTATGTTTAATATTAAAATTCAAAACACCTTCGTTCATAACGTTTTATTTATATTTTTTATTTGAATTCTTTTAGTTTCGATATTTCTATTGATGTCGAAGAACAACAATATTTTATACAATAAAAGCAGGAAGCTCATGATGTAAAGGTTATATAAATATTTTATCTTGGTAAATCTTGTTACACCGGCGTAGTAGCTTGCAATATGTATTTACTTTAGTCTTCTTTTGTACTGTTGTTGAATAAAAAGTATGAGGCTAAATCAAGCGTGTTATATAAGGTTATCTTATTCAGCGAAACCTGTTCCACAGTATTAGCTATTTTATTAAAAATTACGAGGTAAAACGTTTTGTTCGTGAAGAAGTGCCTAAACAAACATTCTTGTTTTTATGGAGATGTGAATATCAAATAAATGTGAATATTATATTATACAGTTTAATATAATCTGATTTTGCATGTTAATGAGCATTTGATAAAATATGTATTTATTTATTTATAATTTACATATTAGTTGTTTTATCTTTTATACGAGTACATTCATAAAGCCTTAAACAAAGAAATTCGTAAAAAAACCTTAAAAAAATAATTGGAATACATAAGAATTACCTTACTAAAGTAAGTAGGTATACCCACTATAACATAATTGGTAGTGTAAGACGTTACATTAGAGGGTAGATGTAGAGCTTTATTGCTTCCACCGGATGACAAGTAGATCGGTGCTGATAAATGCTAAGTTAGAATTTAACAAAATATTATAAATTTTGAAATAACATTTGAAACTATTTCAAATATATATTTAAAAAAAAACATTTCAATTCGTAAATAATTTGTTGTTGTTTAAGCACAATTCATTGTTTCATAAAGATACACGTAATTTTTTATTTATCTAGTTATATGGAATAAGGACGTACACACAGGGACAAACGAAAAAAAAAACATTACAACCACTTTTATATAGGTATCAATATCATACAAGGAAATTAGGCCATTCTGCAACAATAAATGGTAATATCCGCTTGGCATTCATAACATCATAAAATGAATCATTTCAAAAATACAACCAATATTAAGAAAGCGTTAAATATAAAAAAAGTGCGATGTTTTGTTAAAATCAAAGAACTTTGTTAGTCTCAATCAATCTCCGATCTTAGCTTCCTGATCGATTGCATTCGGTGTTGAGTGGCGTAACTCAACGCCGAATTTTGTTTTATTAGAACGAGGGCTGGGGAAATGTATGTTCATTCCCCGAGTGGAGATTGGAACCACAGAACTTGACAGATGCTATCCCAATGCGCCACGATCGCCTAAAATAAGTGGCTAATAAACACATTTTTATTAATGATGCATGCAATAAATTGATCGTTATTTTTAAATATTGTGATAATTATTTCAAATTTTCTAAATTTGCTAATTTTCCATGTAACTGCGTCAATTAACTAGATCCTGCATTGAATTTCAATCAATTGTTTGTAACGTTATATTTTTATTTCATATACAGAACAATTTAATTTTTTGATATTTAAATTTTTGTGTTTATGAAACATTTGTTTTATTTATTTTACCTTTGATGATTTGCACTATGGTTGCTAGTTGGGTTCCATTTAAATTTTACAGAGAGAAGATTTCATTGGTTGAAGAATGGACTATTATAGATCTAAATTACCGTGTGTAATTTTCGCAAATTCAGATAAAGTTATTTTATTATAAAAAGCATAGGTATATAGAAAACTTTCAGCTCCTATTTATTAATTATAACTAGATTTTTAAACATGAAAAATTAAGTATAAATTCGATGCACCTCTTTTATCGATCGACACAGCTATTTGATAAATGTTATGGCAAATCTATTCTATTATTGTTTACGATGTTTTTTTGGCAGAAACTAATAAACAATATTCTTTAATAAAATAAGTCAGCTAAATATGTGCAAAGGTAAAGAGTTTTGTTTATTAACATGTACATGTTAAAAAAAGAGTACTGTGTCTATTTAAAAATGTTTTCGACACCTTTTTAAATAGACATACACGTAGAGTTCATATATTTATAAAAATATAATTTTAATTTTTT
>FAPJ01020854.1:2681-15706 GCA_001485985.1 Heliconius ethilla aerotome | reverse complement strand
TTTATATATATAGATAGAAGATGAGAATATAAGTAGGTACTAGCAGTTACTTTACTATACATAAGCTTCTTTCAGCAGAACTAAAAGACAACTATTACCATTTGTCTAGTATTGAAAAGGTAAACTTATGCACTAAAATATTATATTTCTATGAGGTAATATAGTACAAATCTGAGTGCAGCTTTTAAATTATTATAGTGGATGTTATTTTATAGATAAGATGTATATTTTTTTAGCGTCAGCAATGGTAGGAAAAGGGAACCTAGTCTAAAGACACATAATATTAATAATTACATAATATTTGAAACATTTTGATAATTAAGACCAGAATATAAAAAAAAATAGATGCCCGGTGCAGATGTAGACATTGCAGCACTGGGATCTGCAGTGCCCGTGGGCAGCGTTTGATAAAATTAAACGACGCGTCTCGGAATAGGTTGGGAGCCTAATTGTCGCGCTACATTACATACTAACATTTGATACTAAAAAAATAATTTTGAATCTAATTTGAAAGAAAAATATTCTTATGTTTTGATAACGAATTGTTAGACTCGGCAGAAACCAAAATATTAATATATTCATTTCTACGGCCACTCAACACATAATGGCATGCAAATGCGGTGCAAACTCTAGACTCAACACTAGGTTCCCTTTGCCTACACAGCTAGATGCAGGATACAGCGTGAAGCTGAAAAAAAAAGTGATAACTAACAGTATAGATTATAAACATATCATAAATATCAAACTTTACAAGTACTACAAGTAGTCTGTAATAAGCGATTACTCATCGATGGTCGTGAACAACAAATAACAATAATATACTTGAGTAAATTATAAGAGACGCGTTAATGAACGTAAGGCAGATATTAATTATTGACGAACGATCTACTAAGATCTCTAGTTGATATGGACGTTACGGCGTTCAGTTCCGCCATTCAGCACTCAATACCTCCAGGATGCGCAGGAAAATGGGGAACGGAAGTGTCTTAACGGAAACGAAGTGTCTTAATACTAGGTTCCCATGTTCCCTCTTCTTACTCAGCTATGTGTAGGATATCTAATCTCATTGTATTGCGTCAATCTTGCGGATCCAAACTGCCCGGATCATAAGAATTTACAATGCTTACGTCACTTTTAAGGTGAACTAGTGAGAAAAGTCATGACAAGAAAAGATTAACAGGCAAACAATATATTTACGGTACGGTAAACGTTGATATCTGTAAATAGGGGGGGTTATAGCGTAAATTTTTAACTTACCCAACACCAATTATCAGGGAGAACGTATTTTAAAATGATTAATTATGATTATAAAATGAATTCGCATAATATTATTTTACAGCACTTAAATATGATATTACATTCTAAAATATAAAATAAAATAAATAGACGCCAGGCTGACAGTGATATACTCGTATTTTAACAGTTATTAAGTAATATATCCCGTGCCAGCCGAAACTGTGCTAATGGGAGGAGGAGGACCCTTTTCCTGTTCCGTATTTAGTCAAACACGAGTCAAGCACAACATGTATCCCTCACTACGACGTATAATAAACACACAAGAATTATTCGTCACGACATTAAAATAGACTATTCGTGTAGTCAACAGGCAATATGGTGATATTAGTAGTACACAATGATTTCTTCCATTTTTTTTAGCGCCACAGTGTATTCCGCACACAGCAGGATAGGCAGAGAGAACTTAGTGATAAGACACTGCGTTTTCCATTTTTCGCCGAATTCCGGAGGCATTGCGTGTTATATGGAGAAACTCAACGCAGTTCGCCTCGACACCAGAGCGAAGAAAATGGAAATATAAAATGAAACCAACAACCTGTTGCATTTTCATTCATACTTTGGGCCCTTGCGCCACGCCTGGCCTCGGCTTCTTCCATATAAGTGTTATTTTTCTTTATTATAAGCAATAAGTTGAAAGATTTAAACAAAAACAACTTATAGCCATTTTCTTGTACAAGGTGCCACTAGAGAGAAAGTGACATGGCGTGTATCCAATATTATATGGATCTAAGTACCAACAGAATGTGTTTCATACGAAATGTGATTTACGATCACTTCCTTATGTAAATGAAATAAATAATTTTATTACTAAAATTACCATAACAGTAAATAATATTAACATTAAATTAAAGAAATTAGTCCATTTTGCAATATTACAAAAATAAAATTATTTATTTTAGCAATTTTTTAATATTATTTGAATGACTAGAAAATTTTATTGCCAACATTGCAGTAATATTATGCTCCTTTATTGTTTAGCTTTCACAATTTTCAAGTGCTTTTGAAGTTATGAGTATTTCATAAAATTTTTCATTTTATCATTTTTCTCAATGTAGCCCTTAAACTTCAAACTACTTGTAGCAACATTAATCTATACTTATAAAAAGAACCTGATTACTGCTTGGTTGAATGTGCCAACATCAGGAAGTTCTGGTTCCAATCATTTACTTTAACTCAGTGTACCTACGTTTAGATTCTACTTCTACCATGGGCACTTAGTAAGTATTATGTGCTATTCTAGTTAATTTTTACTGTGCCATGTGGGCAAAGCTGAAAGTAAATGATACATACGGCAGCTATGTAAACTGTTCCAAATTTCCTTTATTAAAATGTCATTTTATTAATCTTTAGGCATTTATTTATTAACTTGTGTGTATATCACAACATAGCAATTAATAAAACATATATTAAAAAAAAATATGTTTTGATTATATCATGTAAATATACAAAAGTTACTTTAATTTGTATCTTGGCATCTAGTTATCACAGTGAGATTATGTGGCCTTGGAATCACTGATATTGATACAGCTTTATATATTGTTTCATTTAAGTCAAATATACAAAGTCAAATTGATAATGTGCAAGAAAAATTTTAGAGTTAAATATACTTTAACTTAGACGCAGAATATTTCTTGGTTGAAGTATATATTATAATTTTCTTTCAGTTATGATGAACAATGTAGGGCAAATAAGTGTCTGTAAGATTTGTATTTATCAAAAAGAAAAACTAAGTTGTGTAATAGACAATAAATATGAAGGTCACAATTATGTTACAAAACATATTTTTATTCATAAATAAATATACTTACAAGGAGAGGCACAAAGTTCACAAAAAGCAGTTGAAGACAGAATTGTAAATTGTAGTCTTGATAATTATAAATACCTATCAGCACGTAACATGCGAAAATACTGACGCGTGGTCTGTGTGATGTAACAATGATTACCATGTGTTTTTGTATTCATTGGGTCAGCAGTGGCGTCAACAGCGTGTTGCTAGGAAACTGGATTTCAGAGTGTGACCGCGTGCGCGATGCGCGCTGAACCTTCTACGTGGAACGCCGCGTGCAACGTCGTATGCACGTGCCGACGCGCAATTTGAAGGACCATTACATAATTGGAGGGACCCTAGTCTACCACTACTGTGTACAACGTACTGCTAATTCGCTTCAAGTACCACTAGTTCCATATTTAGAAGGAGCGCCAGCTTCCACTTCTCTGCGCTCGTCATGCGCCCCGTCACATTTTTAGAACCGCATGTAAACGACACCAAACGCTTTTTGTATATTAAGCTGCCGCAACGTGATATTCATTAGTTGTTATTCAAGGAAGCAGTACCAAAATGCGCACATAGATATGAATGCGTCGTCTTTTTATAAATGACTATATTTTCAAATATTCCGGAAACATTTACAATAAGAAAAGTAAATATTGCAGGAGAATAAATATAAACTCACCTTTTAGATGAGATGTATGTTTTACGCACAAATTAGAATTTAAAAACAATAAACAGCATTCCGCGGCCTCCGTACTTGAAATCAACACTCAACAAACACCTTAAACACCCAATCAAACCATAAACTAAAGAGTAACCTACATAAATAAACATATGATCTATACTTGTCTTTACTATGACTTTGTTGACAGCTCATTGCTGGGATGGACATGCATGGCATTATTACAAAAAAATATTTATTTATTGATAATTATCATAAAAGAAAAGAAGTAATTTAAATATACCAAAAAAATGGATAATTATTAAATAAGTTAAATAAAATTATTAAAATTTAATTTTAATTTGTTATATTATAGTTTCCTTAATATTTTTTACATCCCTACTATAACGGATTTAGTTACAAAATATAAACTAAAACTTCATTATTTTTTTTTCTTTGAGCTTACTTAACTTTTGAGCTTTTATGGAATAAAATTTACAAGTGAGTAAATTATAGTTATTGGTACATATTACAAATTAAATGTCTTACGACTTTATTAAGTATAATTAATTTACCATGTAATAATAACACGCATTAATTGTATTCATTGTTTTATAATTTATAGATTTTTAACCAATGTTCTGGCAACAACGTCATCAGCCAAAAAGAAGAAAACACGTTAAACTTGACGTGGACTAAAGTAGCTGGCCCACTTAGTAAAATAATAATGTACAAGACATTCTAATTATTTGAGCATCGAAACAGAGAAAATATACAAGTTTAAGTGACTGGATGTGAATTTATAAGGGGAAATGGCTCTATTAATCGTAAGTTCACATATATTTATAAAACATGAGACCGCATTGACAGTTAAAAGTCATTTAGTTAAGTAAATTTCGGCATATCATGTAAAAAGAATATTATACTTCTTTTTCACAGAAAATGTATAGTGTAACGTGCTTGGCATTATTGTCAATACTAATAAGTAAAGAAGTAAACGCAGCAGCAGTTATATCCATTGATTTCGGATCAGAATGGATGAAAGTTGGTATCGTGTCACCTGGTGTCCCTATGGAAATTGTCCTTAATAAAGAATCTAAGAGGAAAACACCAGCTGTTGTAGCATTTAGAGATGATGTTAGGACATTTGGAGAAGACGCTGTTACAGTAGGCGTGCGATTTCCAAAGAACTCGTACAAATATCTCCTGGACCTCTTAGGAAAACCATATGATCATCCTTTAGTGCAAGCATACAAGTAAGTGTAATGCAATTTATAAATGAATTATATTTTAAAAACATTTTTATTTCTTTTGAGCTTTCAAATCCAATGCTTTATTATATTTTAAACTAGATTAATAATAAATACCTGCTTGTAATAGCATTTTAAAAGTCAGAATGGCTGCATGTCATAGTTTTCTAATTTTATAATGAAATATGGGAGATATATTTTCTGTTGTAACATTTAACTAACATTGCATAGGTCAGAGTTATTTATTACTATATTATTTGTTCATTTTTTAGAGAAAGATTCCCATATTATGATATACTACCAACAGACAGAGGGACACCTGAGTTTGTTCATGATGACAACACTAAATATACACCTGAAGAGCTTGTTGCACAATTGTTGGCTAAGGCCAAAGATTTTGCTGAAATAAGCCATGGTATGATATTAGATATAGATCTCTTACATTTACTATCATAAGTGATTACATATATAGCCCCCGGAAAGCAAAATTGTCATATCTCAAAAAAAGGCTCTTCACACTTTCACAAGTTTGCTTTTTGGCATTGATATGTTTTTTAACAAATATTGAGGATATTGTGATATAGTGTGACTGTTTACAAATTGGTAATTACATATTTTTAATATAAAAATAAATTGAATGGCTGTGTTTTTTAACAATTTTTTATTAGATTGATGAACTCTTTGATGGTTTAGTAGACCACCTGAATTTAGCATCATATAATTTACAGCTACAGGAGGATTATATAGCACCAGTAGTACTTGGTGTAGAAGTATGTGTTATTTAGTTTTTTAAATCTTTAATCTATATATTTTCCTTAAGGTCAACCTATATCTGAGTGTGTCATAACAATCCCTGGTTACTTCAACCAAGTTGAGCGTAGAGCTATGAAGGAGGCAGCGGCTCTTGCTGGTCTCAATGTGCTGCAGTTGATCAATGATTATACGGCCATTGCCATAAACTATGGCATATTTAGGAGAAAGGTGAGTTTATTTTACTGAGATATTCCAAGAAACATATATTTTAAGATTTAATTTTCATGAAATAATGTACTGGACAAACAAATTAAATTGACTGGAACAAATTAAATTTTTACAACTTGAAATTTTATTTACTAATGAATTACACTTTTAAAAAGTTATTTTTAATTTTATTTTTAAGTTTAAGATCTTATTTTTAATTTTTACACAATGGCTTTTTTAAATTTTACAAGATTTCGCATAGATTGTTATAATAGGAATATTAATTACACTTAATCTTAGTTGGAAAATGCTTTTATTCATACATCATTCACTAATACCAAAGTTATATAGCTTAAATATAATAATACAATTATTTATACAGGAAATTAATGAAACCGCATGGTACACACTCTTCTTTGACATGGGAGCAGTTTCCACCAAAGCTGCCCTAGTTGAATTCAAAACAGTTAAAATAAAGGACAAAGGCTATGTTGAGACAGTTCCACAGTTGCAAGTCATTGGTGTTGGATATGATAGGTATAAAAATTATATAAATTTATTTGTGTAGTATTTTTAATAGGGTAGGTAGAGGGTTTAGACACAGCTCTCCACCTGTCTGCCAATTTTCGAGGCTTTACGTGTTGAGTGGCGTAACTCTACGCCACCTTTATTATCTTACTAGAGCAAGGAATTCAAAATAATTTAATTGTACTACCAATCGAATTACTACTATTATTTTGAAAAAAGTTATAGAAAGTTAGAAAAAGTTGAGAATGGTGAGTTTCTCCAAAAATATAATGAGAATGTCGTTGTGGAGTGGCATTAGCGTGCGACTGCAAACGCGACGGTTGTGAGTTTGATTCCTACTCGAGGAAATGAAATACATAATATTTTAGTTTTATCGCTCTGGTAAAAGCCAAAACACGGCGTCGAGTTTCTCCATGCAAATCGCAATGTCTCGAAAATTCAGCGGAAACTGAACTTCAGAGTGTCTTCACAAGATTCCGTACTTCTATCTGCCTACCTTGCTATACCCACAATGGAGTGTGAAATTGAAGATTTTTATTTATAATTATATTTCTAGAACACTCGGAGGCCTAGAAATGACATTACGTTTGCGGGAACATCTGATCAAAGCGTGGCAAGCGAATGGCGGCGGCGACGTCAGGGCTTCACCACGCGCTATGGAGAAGTTACTAAGAGAGGCGGAGAGAGTTAAAATTGTATTGTCTGCCAATACTGAACATTATGCCCAAATTGAGAGCCTGCTGGATGATAAAGATTTCAAACACTTGGTGAGTTTAACTTATTTTATTTATCCAAATAAGTCTTGTCTATAGTTGTCTTGTTTAATATTATAAAAAGTGTATTTTTTAATAGTTTAAAATTTAATTATAATTTAATTTTTAAATTTAAATTATGTGACTATAAGCAAAGTGTATTTTTGAAGTCAAGTTTGGTTTTTAAGTAAAGGTAACAAACATAAAAATACACAGTCGAATTGATAACCTAATTATTTTCTTACAGAAGTCGGGTAAAAATGGAAAATAACGTGACCATATTAAATATCATTAATATCCTTCACCAGTTTGGCAATTCCAAAATTAAAATCCCACATCTCAATGATGTTTTTTTGAGTATGTATCTGTAGAGTTTTGTTTATATATAGATCATATATTTGATATATATGATAATAGACAAAATAAATAAATAGTTTCCTGTACATTATCTACTTATACAGGATAAATAAAATAAAAGAAGAATACTGTCTGTTTGAATTTAGTACCAAACAAATAATACTTACATGTTGGAAGGTTTACTTTAGTGTAGATAAAACATATGGCAAAATAAAATGTAAAATTACTTTTAATGCTTTAATTTAAAAAAAAAACAGGTGTCCCGGGCAGACCTGGAATCAATGTGCTCCGATCTCTACCCACGAGTGTCAGCCGTAATACAACGCGCAGTGGCCGCAGCAGCCGGTTCAGGGACCGGAGCTCGTCTTGTAGTGGCCGGTGGAGCATCCCGAGTGCCTGCTGTACAGGAAGTGCTAAAGTCCACCAGTGGACTTGAGCTCTCACGTTCAATCAATGCTGATGAAGCTGCTACTATGGGAGCTGTTTACAGGTAGGCATGATGCATCACTCATGTCATATATAAAGTCAAAGATTGTTATGTAGATTTAAATGTAGGTACTTATTTGCTTTGTTAAATAATAAAGTGAATTTAAGTGGGTAAGTTGAAATTATATATGACAAGTTTAGTTTGTGTCAGGCTACCTAGCCAATATAATACTTATTATGAACTCAAGTGTTTTATTTACGTTACATATATAATAACTCATTTAGGTTGTTGGATGACATAACTCAATATTCCATTCTGTTTAAGTAGAATAGGGTGTCAGTTATTGAATTATTGATATAAAAGATTGGAATTGTGTGTTCTTTAGCTCGATGAAATATCTCAATTTGCCTTGGCTCTTTCTCACCTTCTCTCAACATTTTCTTTGGTTTCATTAGGCAGAGGGAACTTAGTGTGAAAAAGTCCATACTTTCCGCCAAATTCTCGAGGCATTGCGTGTTGAGTGGAAACTCAACACATGCTTTGCCTTGTTACCAGAGTGATATAGAGTCTCCTTATCTTCCCTTCCTCTTATGTGCATATACTGTGTTTTACACATGCTGTTATTAGGTCCAGCTTTAATAAACTTTGTAATAAAGATTCAGAATGAGAATTTTGAACCATTTGTAATAATTGTATCCTCATGAAATTTGGCAGTTATATATAGCTTTGGTCAAAATACAACATCATGCTAATAGCGAGCTGGTGTGGTGATGGATTCAGGACTTAAGCATAAAATCTCTTCAGAGGGTACTAGTAAACCATTTGTGTTACGGCTCATATAGTTTTCAAGTGCTCTAAGCACATTATATAGCGCTTGTGTTTAAGATATTTTTTAAGTCTTTATTTTTTTTCTTGTTAGATGGATTTGTAAATTTAGTGTATGTGAACTAGAAGATAAATCATAATTATATGCTTACTGAATATAATATTTGTTGTGTGGGTCTGATGTACATCTTGTTTAATGGTAATAGTTATGTATAATTTTGTTATATTTTATAGGGCAGCTTCTTTAGCAACTGGATATAAGGTTGCTCCCCTCAACGTACGAGATGCAGTCGTACTACCCATACAAGTTGTGTTCACCAGACATGTTGAAGGCAATGATAAATTGGTTAGTTTTTAAATTTCTATTTTACGCTATATGTCGCGTATAAGTACTTTAAGACACTTCGTTTCTCTACTCTCTGCCGAAATCTTGAAGCTTTGTGTATTGAGTGGTGGAACACAGCACCGCGCTTTGCCTTGTTACCACAGCGAGGAAATTATTTTATTCCCCTGAGTGAAAATTGACACCACAGCCATCGCACTGTACCATGACTGCCTTAATGTATATTATGTATATTAATAATTACGTAATAAATGAGTTCATTTGGTAAAATAGTTAATGAAATATGAAAGTAACAATAGTTTAAAGTAGATTTTTTAAAAATATTGATTTATTTTTCTTTCATTTCAGGAAACTGTAAGTTTAAAATTTTATTACAAAATCTTGTTTAATTGTCTTAATATTTTCTTTGGGTTTCTTTAAATATATTTATATTTTATTTACTTTTAATTATTGTTTTCAACATACATTTTGATTACTGCTAACAATAATTAGAGGATTAAATATATTTTTTATATTTCAGATAAAGAGAACACTATTTGGACCAATGAATCCCTACCCTCAAAAGAAAGTCATCACATTCAACAAACATTCAGATGATTTCAGTTTTAATGTTAACTATGCAGAATTAGACCACATCCCGTCAACTGAAATAATGAGCATTGGGTCATTGAACTTGTCACAAGTAGTACTGTCTGGTGTTAGCGATGTGTTAGCTAAGAATACAGGAGAAAACATCGAACATAAGGGTATTAAAGCGCATTTCAATATGGACGATTCTGGTATACTCAACTTAGTTAATGTAGAATTTGTTGCGGAGAAAACTGTTACAGATGAAGATGACGATAAAGATAGTACTTTGTCCAAAATAGGTAGCACTATTAGCAAATTGTTTAGTTCGGATTCTGAATTACCGGATAAACCCGAAGAAAAGGTGGAGGAAAAGCCTAAAGAGGCAAGAAATGATACGGCCAAAGCAAATGAGACTACTACGGAAAAACAAAATGCGACAGAAGCTGAAAGTAAACCTAAACCAAAAATCGTAGTAATGAAGGAGCCAATTCAAACTGATGAACAGATACTAACCCTATTGCCGCTAACATCGGAAGAATTTAAAATTTCCAAAACAAAAATAAATCAGTTGAATAATGTTGATAAGAAACGTATAGAACGAGAAACGGCATTGAATAATCTGGAAGCTTTCGTTGTCGACGCTCAATTGAAAATCAATATGGATGAGTACGCAGAGTGCGGTACACCTGAACAAATTGAAGAAATACTAAGGATTTGTGCTGAAATCTCTGAATGGCTATACGATGATGGATATGATGCCGAAACAGAAATGTACGAGGAGAAGCTTAACATATTAAAGGAAAAAACAAATCCCATATTCTACAAGCACTGGGAACATAGAGAGAGACCAGATGCAGTGAATGCTGTACGTAACCTCATTAATAGTTCAAAGGAATTCTTGAAAATGGCTCAAAATTTCACAAAAGAAGCGAATTCCGAAAGAGATATATTTACGGAAGTCGAAATAAATGTTCTAGAAAAGAAAATTGAAGAGACCGAATCATGGTTGGATAAATCTATTGAGGAACAGAATGCCTTGAAAAAGAATGATGATATCAAATTGACTGTAGATAGTATTAGAGAAAAAATAACTAATCTCGACAGGGAAGTGAAATATTTACTTAACAAAATGAAAATTTGGAAACCCAAGAAACCAGTTAAGAAAGATGAAAACAAAACTGAAACCATAGAAGATAAAGAAGACATTAAACCAGTTATTGAGGAAGCAGAAGAGGTCGAAGAAAATGGCCAAGCGGAAGCTGCCGAGGAAACTACGGAAATACCACAGCTAGAAGAAAATGTTGAACATTCCGAATTATAATAGTGATGTGTGGAATAATTTAATTTATTTAGTCTAATTTAGTTTTTTACTTTGAAAATAGGTGTGTTCCCTTTTTGTACTGAATTTAAAGCACAAGTTTAGATAAAAAAGTCTTAATCATAAATTATGGGGTATGATTAAGTATATTTTCTTAAAGTTTTTAAGACATTTCACGTAACAGTATTTAGAAACTTTAATTCGCTCGTAACTCATTGAAATTTTACAAAGTATATTTTGTTATTTGTTAATGTTATTGATTACTTAATTGTTTGACTATACTATTCTGTCAGTTAAATAATAATTGATGTCTCCGATAGTGACATCAGCCCTTTATTTACTGAAAGCAACGAATTTAAAAGTTTGTCTATATAAAAAAATTGTTATTATAAAATATTTGTCATGATTATTTTTAATATGCTTTCTTAAATAGTGTCATACCCCTATGGAATGGAGGCTTAACTACAATTAAGTTATTACAGTATAAGTTTGTATGTGTGTCATTTACCCCTTATATATATTATATTTATAGATTTTCAAAGCTCTCATTTAATATTAATATACTTAATACCATGTACTGAAATAATAATAGAAAACGTTAGTGCAAAAAGCGAACGCGTCATTTTGACTCTTAATAAAATCTCAATTGGCCGCAATTCCTTTTTTTATTTGAATATTTCTTATTTAGAACAATACAACTAATTTATATTTTTAATGTGGTTAATTTTGTAATAAAATGGATTTTAACATTAATTAAAATTACAGATTAATATTTAATTTCAAATTAAAAAGAAATATATGTCCGTTTCGTATGACAAATCCTGAAGATTAAGTACTTAAGTCCAAAGTACAAAATTACTATTTGCAACAATTAAAAATACAAATTAGTTCTGATATACAAAAACATTATATTTATTTTTGGTTGTTAATGAAAATGATTTTTTTAATATTCCAAGTTTGTTATCGGATTGTTATGAATGCGGCTATTTCGAAAAACTTTTAAGCCCCAAGTCATATGAGATCATAATATTGGTTAATCAATGAAATAATTAAAGAATTAATATAGAAAGGCATTTCAAGAAATTAAAATGTAATTTTCTATTTGGCTGTCTCAACATGATGCTCCAAAAATTGGACGATGTTTGTGGAAAGGAGTATAACACCAGTGTCATATTTACGTCCATTCTTATTTATTTTCATGAAAACCCGGGCGAAGCCCCAGATAGGAGCTAGTTCATTATTATTTCATTGAATAACTAAATGTTTAATGAGAAGTTTTATGTGATATTGTAGCTAATGGAAGTTCTGTTTAGTTGTTCTGGTACTTGCTGGCCATTGATGTAATAGGTTATTGAAATGAATTAATTACTACGACTCTACAATTCGACATTTGAACTACACAAATATTATATTTATTAGGCAATCGTTTGTGGGTTCAAGTTCCATCTAAAAAACGTTTACACTCAAAATATATTTATTTCTGTGGTCTAAGAGAAACGATGTATTGACTATTGTTTCACGATGAAATGTCTAAATTAACGGAAAGTGGAGAGCAGAGTGAAGCGTCACTAAGTTGTGTCACTTTGTATACTAGGTAAAACGGATGAATGATGTAACAAAAAAAATACCTGAGTATGTATAATTTGTATGTTTGTCGTGTTAGCGTTAAGTACTATGTCGCTATGTGTACCGGGAAACTTTATGGTATTATGTAAAGTTTTATGTGAGATATATTCAATAACCAGTCGCAAATAAACGGAAATAAATTATTAAATGATTAATTTGTTTTATTATTTTTAATATATCCCTTTAGATATTTGATTAATATGAGATAAAGAATTATAATTTAATTTAATAACAGTGGCCAGTCGTAACGCTATAAAGTGTGACTGTAAACACGATAGGTTGTAGGCTCGATTCCCACTCGAGGAAATTAAATATTTAATATTTTCATTTCTTCGCTCTGG